>JAAEAF010007912.1:0-55784 GCA_011037195.1 Triatoma infestans
CCACACAACACACACAGATGTGTGATACATCAAAACTCGATAACACAAAATTTACACAATCGCTATAATTTCTCTTACAAGTAATATGAGAAACTAAAACACAAGACGAGATGAAAAAAAGAAAAGTAAAAAGGAGCAATAAAGGAAGATTTAATTCCCTGTTTTTATAATCATTGTAGGGCCGATTTATTTTTAAATGTGAAGAAGAAGATAAGGTAATGAGTTGTTGTAGGTAGTTAGATAGAAAGAACACACCTCTTGGTAATATGAAAGGAGGTAAGTGAAGGATAGGAAAGTGGCAGCGCTCTCTAAAATGAGTTCATTTAAGAAGTTAATAAGCCACTAATAATGAAAGGGGCACTCTCTCAAATACAACAAACACACACACACACACATACACACGCTCATATATACAGACATCTACTCAGGTATATAATTTTCTTTTTAAGCAGTAGATACTCTAAAAAATCATTCTAGCAAGTAAGTTTATTAAAATTTCTATTACTATCAACTTTCTTTTAAACTCATTTCTCTTACTACTGCATTACACAATATCTCTCTCTCCTCTCTTCTCTCTCTCTCTCTCTCTCTCTCTCTCTATATATATATATATATATATATAATATACATGGCCAATGATTAAAAAAAATGAGTATTATTTTTTTTTTATCTATTCACTTTCTATTTGCTTTAACAAACCGGAAAATAACAAATTAATAATAAAATTAAATAAACAACTAATCAATGATTTCAACAACTCATTAAATAATTAATACTGAACAACTTTTATAAAACTCAAGCTACTAAATATCTACTAAAATATATTTCTAGAAATAGAAAATCAGTTATATAAATAATCTAGCGCAAATCAGTAAAAATCTGAACTCAACAATAAAAGGCTAGTAGAGGAACTTTATATTGTACGTATTAGTTCTTAAGAATTATGAGCTTACTTAGTTACTCTATAAATATGAAATGGATCTGGCACCATTGCAGGAAATAAGATGGCCACGAACGGAATTCATACAACTGCGAGATCACGTTCTTATAAACAGCGGCCATGAAGGTAGCTAATATCCTAGGAACAGGGTTTATAGTTAGCAATAAAATAAAGCATACAATAATTAAATATGAGGCGGTAAATGAGGATTTGTTACCTTAGGGTGAGAGGAAGATTTTTCAATGTCTCCTTAGTAAGTGTCCACGATCCGACTAAAGAAGCTAGGGAGACGATTTTATGAGGAACTTGCCAGACTGACTGATGCAGTTCCGGATCATGACATCAAAATAATAATAGATGATATGGATGCTAAGATTGATAAAAAAGAGCGATACAGACCAGAATTACAAACTTGCTGTCTGAATATGACTCTATTATCAACTAAAAGACAGGATAAGCGATTCAATAATCACTCAAAAATAGTCTTCCTATGTGGATGAGTTTCTTCATGGAGCGATTTAGTCTGAGAGAGAACCTGAAGAAGCAGGTCTAGTAAGTGATAGCACCTGTAAGTCGGAGGAAACTCCATTATACTTCCTGGACGGACTGCGCTGCAAAGAAAGTTTAGCAGTCTAGGCAACTATCTTGTGTAAAAAGGGGGAGGTTTAGAAGTCTGGACAACTACCTTGTGTTGAAGAAGGATATATATATAATTCCTGGAATATTCTTAAGAGTTTAGGATTTCTTAGGGAAAATCTATCAGGAAATTATATGATCCCGGCATCAGCAAATAAATCAATACAATAAACCTCCATACAATAAATCAATATCTATTTCATTAAATGTGGTATACTAACTATAACATTGTCAATTACAGTTTTGTAAACTGCAGTAAGAGATAGTTGTGTGAGTGTTTCATACCAAAACTCTAATATCTTATTATCAGAACTCGATTCTTCTTATTATAATTTATTTGTTCAATTGCACTAATAATTAGTTCGATTCTTTTTTTTTTTGTTTTGTAAGAAACTAGATTCTGATTAAATTAGCTCATGCATAGATTTCTATCTTTATACTTTAATACTTTGTGGACTGCGCCACCTGCATAATATTAAGGACAATGTAATGAATATCTAAAAAACTCCAGGTCTAAGAAAAGTTTTTTCACTGAATATTATGAATTCTATTTGGGAATATTTTGTGAAAATTGTGTTTAACATCAATTTTATTTTGTTCCATTAGTATAAACGGCCAAATACAAAATGGCGGACTTATATTGGATCTGCATATCTGCCTAATTCCTTTTTGCTTTCTTTTTCAGTAATGGAATTAAAATTCTGAATTTTTTATTTATAGCTCACATAATTCATATAAAACAGAAAATAAAAATATGTGAGAAATAACTTGAATTTACGTATTTAAAAAAAAATTTATTGCACAATTTGATAATTTATAAAATACCTATGTAGGGAAAATTACTAAAAAAATTCTAAACTAGATTTTTCATAGAAATAATTAGCTATAAAAAATTAGCCAATCACGGTGTAGAAATGAACGAGTCAAATGTGGGCGTGGTCAACATGAAAATTCTAAATTTCTGATTGGCCTAACATACGCCCACATTTCACACCTTCACTTTTACATTGTGATTGGTTAATTATTTCATAGAAAAAAAAAAACAGTTTAGAATTTTTTTATCAATTTCCCCTCCATAGATATTTTGTAAATTATCAAATTATGAAATAAAAATTATTCAACAAAAAAATAATGCTAGAAATCAAGTTATTTCTAACATAATACTGACTGTTTTATATAATTAATGTGGAGTATAAAGACAAAATTCAGAATTTTCATTCCAGAGATGGAAAAAGAAAGCAAAAGAGAATTAAGTAGAAATGCAAGATACAAATGCAAGGACCGCCATTTTGTATTTGGCCTTTTATACTGTCGGAAGAAAATAAAATTGATATTAAAAACCCAAAAAAATTTTCGCCATTAATTAATAATATTCAGGTAAAAAACTTTTCTTAGAGATACAGACTTTAGCTATTTATTGTACTGTCCTTAATTTTATGTCCACAAAGTATTAAAATCGTACTAAAAGATGGAAATCTGCGTATGAGCTAATGCAATCAAATTCCATTTTCTCGCAAGAACATACACAAAAATAAGAAGCGTTATAAGGATTCGATAAACTGGAGACTATGTAAATTGGAATAAGGAAAAAATTGTGTGAGTGTTTCACATCAGATTTTTTTTTTTTTAATTTATACGTATTCCCATTATATTAATATTTCTCTCTTCCTGCCAAATTTGAAATTTTAACTGCATGAGCTTGCAAAATAATAAGAAATAAATGTTTACAAACAAAATATAAACCAATGGTTAATATTCTATATAGATATAAACTATTATAACATTTTGCCAACTGGTCCATGTAAGGGAAGTAAAGTGGAAAGTAAATAAAGGTAAGTAAATCGTAAATGTCGGTAGATTGTAGAATGTGAACGGAGAAGAAGAGAGGTTTAGAAAACTGTTGGCGTTGTACAATGGGCCTAGTACTAGTACCGGGTGGTTAGTGCTACAGGAATTAGAGGATGGACTTCTGCCAAGGAACTTTGTCCGCCTCGTCAACTTACTAACACAACCCACCCTTCATCACGACACAAAGAGAACTCTACCCGCCTTTACAGCCACTGTTAGCCACTCTAGCACTACCAACCACTAAAAACTTATCCACCCTCTCCCTATCACACTCTGTGTGTGTGTGTGTGTGTGTACAGTCCCAGACTTTGTGGTTTGCCACCTCCGATTAACCACTGCTCTAATCATATCTCTTACCGTAAACATTGCTTTTAATATTTCACTTTATTACTTTTCTCATTGAGAATCATATTTCCCTCTTTACTGTGAATATTTCAAGGAAGAAGCAAGAGGTCCTGAAAACGATCTTGATGCTGTAAACAGAAATTACAGTAAGCAATGGATTCTGATTGCGAATATCAAAACTATACGATGATAAAGTCTGATACGCTGGCTATTTATAAGTCTCCCCACAAATATCGCCGTTTGGCAGTACTTGACAACGAAAAAATTCTATGCTTTGATACCGGTTTTTATATCTTTCGACATCCATTCGGGTTTAGGTACAATTTTTTTTGCTGCACTATTCTGATTTCTCAACCAGCTGGCTATCATATACTGTTCAATAAATTACAGAAATTTGTGATTTTTCTTATTCAACAAGTTTTTACTTTCTCTTATACTATAGTAAGAACAAATATTGCAATCGTGCCAGATTTTCGAAATTGAGTTTTTAGCGGAAATACAGTTTTAAAGGTACTCTGAGTCCAAAAAAGTGGTTTTTAGAAAATAGTGTCTGTGTCTGAACAGAATATCCAAAAATAAAAAGTCACAGGAATCTCAAACTTAGTATTTCCGTTTAGTACTACTAACGCATCAGATACGAAGATTTCAAGCAAAATCCATCAACCGGAAGTACCACTTTATTAAATTTTTTTTTTTTTAGTTTTTTGTGATTCTATTTTGTTTAAACTTGGTATATTAACTACACTTACAAAGAATTACAACTTTTATTAACTTCAACATTTTTCCGTGAAAAATCTTTAAGGGCAATTTTCATAGAGGGTGGGGTTAGGTTTTCCTCTAAAAAGTTATTTTATTTTATTACAAAATTCTATCATCTAAATAATATTAATTAGTATTAAATATGTTGACGAAATTCAGGGTTAGAAGATAATCAGATGACCGGAAGTGCGTTTTTATTGAAAAGTATTTCTGTAGTTTTCCACTATTTTCTCTAAAACTGCTCTAACGATTTTGTTTAAACTAGGAATGTGAACTACACATACAAAGAGCTACAACTTTTATTTGTAACATTTCTTTAGGTAAAGTCATTAAAAGGGGCTTTAAGTACTGGGGTTATTATTTCCCCTAAAGTGCTGTTTTAGTTTATTATATAAATGTGTCATCTAAATAACACTGAATAGAATTAAATATGTTGTCAATATTTCGAGTTTTTTTATTTTTGAAAATTATAATGTGTTATTTTTATATAGCGCACTTTCATATAATTATTAATCATAATTTATACAAAGTACAAGAAATTGAAATAGGAACAGAGCGTGTATTATTCACTACACGGTATTACACATTACATGCGACTGATTAGAGAGTCAAATGTCTATAGTCTTAATGGTGGTTAACATAATTTTCCCCTATTTTTCGACACTTATCCCATCTCTCTATTAGCTTTTTTAGGGGGCGTTCGTTGTCCTGGAATAGGAGTACCCCATTCCTCTGCAATTCACAACATTTTTTCCAAGACGGTCGACTTTACTTTGCATTCAAGCATTGCTTTGTAAAAATTACAGAAAAACCATAGCTCAAAACAGAACTCAATTGATCGTCCGGTACACTGCAAATCAAACATACTTGACCGTTTATTTTTGAACGAATCAACTTACTTTTGTAGAACATCGCACACGATTACGATTTACCCAGTGTAATGATAAAAATATATTGAAATGGCACTTTAGAAATATGAGAAAACTTTACATCAATTCACTAGAATCCCATTAGAATCCATTTTCCAACGTTTTAAATAAATGATAAACTGGAAACTGGGGTGGATGAAGAACGCAATCAACCACCTTGCAGTAACGAGATTTTTAATGATAATCCTTGAAACCTCAAAAATCGTCAAAAAACAAATGAGAAATCCGAGTAAAGTAATAGTACTTCCTGTTAAGGAAACCTTCCAATCGGACAACATGCTGCCGATAGCCAAAACAGAATATTAGTTTGAAGTTTATATACACAGACTATTTTCAAAAAAAAAATTTTACCGGCTGAAAATTGAATTGGGAAAAAACAGACACAAGACACGAATATAATACTTTTTCTTTATCATCAGTAACTGAGATAAGAATTTAGTGTTAATAACTTATTTAAAAAAAAATTAAAAATTAAAATTCACAGAAAAATCTTATTTAAGAAGACGTCTAAAACAGATCGGTGACATCATATAGAAAATAATTAAATTAAATGGATTTAGAAGAGGATAAAAAGAAAGAAGAAAGAAGTGGTGGGGGGGAACATTTAGTAATTGGAAGAACAGAACATGTCTAGAAGATTCCAAACATTGTTTTCTGGAAGAGTTGAGCCGTTAGTAAATTGTATTTAACACTTTGCTATAAAACTGGGTCAAACTTTACACAGACACACAAACAGATATATGTACATCATTTAGTGCTACACAATTTTCAACTGCAATTAACTATCTGAGATATATAGAATATATATAGATATATTATATATATTGCATTACATTTTCACTATCAATTAATTTAATTAATTAATTTTATTGTTTTCCTTTTTTTTTTTCTTTCAAAGAAAGTTTATTGCAGAAAAATAAATAAATCCATAAAATAAATAAACTCAGCCAACTTTTCATTTATATTAATTTATTAAGTACATTGTTTAAATTATAATAATCACAATAAGATATTAAAATACTTCCTCTTACTAGGTATAAGAAAAAGTGAAAATCTGGCGTGATACATTCACACAACTTTCTCTTTTCCTTTTAACTTTCTCAAACTTTCTCTTACTTCTTTTAATGCCATTGCTATAAAATGATGAATCAACTCAAATTTTTACGTATTTATCCTAAACAAGGTAGTGGGGGGATTAGTAACAACCTACTAAATTTGGCAGGTAGAGAAAGGACCTTCATATTAGCTAATAGAATTAGAAGAGATATTCAACAGACGTTAATATTTTCAACAATAATTACATTTTCTAGGTCCAGAAAAAAAGAGAGATAATAGAATCGTAAGTTTGCAAGACTAAGTGGAAAGTTGACTGTTTTGGAGGAGAGCCTACGGACTGGTCCAGATCCGTAAACATCTTTTCTGGAGTAAACGAAAGTAATTGTGTACATAAATTTTAATGAATCCACTTTTCTAGGTCTATAAATAACGCTATTACACTTTCTCTTGCAATTATACTAATCTATCATCTAACTTAAACACTAACTGTTCGTTATTTATTAATTATCTTTTTCTTTTATTAATAATAAAATATCAACATTACTATTTAATAAAAATACTAATAATGTATATTTTATTTTATTTCATTCATGATTAATAGTGTATAACTCTCAGCATACAGAAGGTATTAGTTGATTTGTGATTACTTTGTACTCTTGAAGCCTTTTCAATCAACCCCAATTAACACTTGAAATCTGTTTAATAATTCAGTTTCGCAATAAATTTCTGCCAAACTTCTGAAACAAATTTTGACGCAACTGGTAGATTTATATATATATAACAGTTAGTATATAGGCAGATAAAACAGTTCACGTATTTTATTAAAAAAGTTATTAAGATTGCCTAGGAACACCCCAAATTACATTATCACCTTTGAAACAAATATGCCTCCATTTTTACATCCATACATTGCAGTTACACCATAACTAACATTATAAAAGTTCTAAGCATGCCAAATTACAGGTACCCCAAGATAGTAGCATTAGAGACAATTAAAAGACAAATTTATTGGTATAAGAATCTTTGTAATGTAAATTCTGAAAAGTGGCTCAATAATAAAAATCAATTTTGATTATGTAGATAATTGTAAAAAGGAGTTCAATTTATTAAGAGAACAAATTCACAGAAATCATATAGAAGTATGCATAATTAGAGCTCAAAATTCTCAGTTTAGTATAATTTATAAATATCTATCTTTTAAGTTTCGGTGATGAATCATTTTATTTCTGTGATAAATTTACAACTGACAATATTAGTTGGATAATTAATATAAAAGGAGAACTATTGAATCTCAATTATAAAACATACAATAGTAATGAATCATAAATTTGTTCGCTATGCAATAGGGAAGAAATAGAAAATATTATCCATTTGATTTGTATCTGCCCTGCTTATAAGGGATCTCCGATTAAAGTTTTTAAACAAGATTATATTGTATCAATAAGAATTAATACAGTATCTAAATGGTGATTGGATTTCCTTATTGAATTACACCAAGCGTGCTTTTCAATATATGAAAAGCTGTGTAATTAATCTATTAGTGTAATATACAGAATTTATATTATTTAATATAAAAAGTATTTCTGTTAGTTTATTATTGATTTATTATATATAATAATAATAATAAGCCTTTATTTAAACCAGATACATTCCACTTTGAAAGAAAAAATAAAAACAATAAGATAAATCAAATATAAAATAAAAACAATATTTAACTTCTTTTCGTTGCAAAAAAAACAACTTGAAATTCTTGAAAAAAGTAACTTTTGGAAAAATGAGATACAAATGAACTGAATTTATAAAATTTATAAAACTTAAATAAAAATTAAATAAATTTTGATATTCACTAGGCCCATCTGAGGAGGGCATAGGCCTCTTCCAACCTATCCCAAGCTGTTCTGTTTTGTGCCGCTCTTTGCCAGAGACCCCCGACGAAGTTTTCGATATCGTCTCTCCGTCTACATCACATCTAGGACTTCCTCTTTTCCTTTTACTATGTATAGGAAACCAATCAGTTGTTCGTTTAGCCATCTTTCTGGATCTAGTCTGCCCATCTTTCTGGCTAAATGTCCTGCCCATTTCCATTTTAGTTCTAGAATCGCCAGTTTAACATCATTTACGTTGGTCTTTTTCTGATGCTAACAGCTGTCTTTTTTCCATCTTTTTGATCCCCAGCATTCTTTCTATGGCGCGTTGGGTTTTCTCCAATATACTCGTATATTTATATATTATTTATTTATTATTTATTCTTTATTTGGGAATTGCACATTTAGATAATAGAACGTTAAAGAACATTTATTTTGTATTTGCTAGTTAGTTTTGTTCCCGCTGATGGTTTTGTACCAATCGTATGTCCTTTATTTGGTAATTATTGGATAAGGTGATCTATTTATTTCATAATGTATGTAAGACTTTATCTATCTATCTATCTGTATATATAACAGTTAGTATTTATTCCAAGTTTTACGAAAATTGTTTCACCTTTATTTGATAAAATTCCGAAAAACGCAGTAAATCGTACTTCCAATTAATCGATTTTCTTAACACTTGTAATTCTAGCGATTCATTTAATGTAACTAAATGTTATGCAGACGGATTCGGACTTTATTTGAAGTGGCACTTTTGAGGAAAGGAAAAACAAAAATCGCCGCTCTACCAGAATCGTCCTGGAATATAAATTATCGTGGAAAAATTTACAAATAAAATAATAATCCTTTGAAAATCGTGAAAAATTGGAAAAAAGTCAATCTAGTATAGCTAAATTTCTGCTTGATGGATTTCAACCGAAATCTCCTAGTCAGATGCAGTCGTGATCTTTAAACAGAATATTAGATATCCAGGTTCCAGAGATTTTTTTTTGTTTTTAAGATATTTTGTTCATTAACACACACACACACTCTCTCTCTCCCTCTCTTTTAGTAAAAACATTTTTTTGTTTGTTTATATTTAAGGGGCCCTCAAAACAAGCAAACATTTCCGGTGAAAACAGGATTTGAAAATTGAACATGACCGCAATACTTCCTCTTATAGAGAAATAAAAAGTGTAAGTCATTTTCGTAAAAGCGTAAAAGAAAATAAATAAACTGAAATCAGTAACTGGAGCGAATCAGTTCGGAAAACTTCTTTCAAATCTTTCCAAAAAGAACGTATCAAACAAGAAATGCCGTAAGAAAACAAGGGGAGCTTTTCTTCCCCTCAAATCTATACAGGTTGTTCCGGGGGACATGAGGAGATAACTTAAGAGGAATACTCGATGAATCTATTGTTGCTATTTTCTGAGACCACTAGTCTGACACACTATAAATTCCAACCCTTATACAAGGTTAAAAAGCGAAGTTAGATTGGTTGTCTTCATTTATGAAACAATGAAATTCTGGATA
Source organism: Triatoma infestans (assembly GCA_011037195.1). Classification (NCBI taxonomy): domain Eukaryota; kingdom Metazoa; phylum Arthropoda; class Insecta; order Hemiptera; family Reduviidae; genus Triatoma; species Triatoma infestans. The sequence goes on from JAAEAF010007912.1 coordinate 9,894, forward strand.
GATGAAATACGATTTATTTGGTAAATAAATCTTTTTTTGTTACACACCAATTAACAGAGGAAGGGACTTTGACGCTCACGATATTGTTTGTTTAAAAAAAAAAAAAAAAAAAAAAAAAAAAAAAAAAAAAAAAAAAAAAAAAAAAAAAAAAAAAAAAAAAAAAAAAAAAAAACAAATTCACTAACCCTGATTTATTGTTGTCAACATTATATGATATGCTACACCGGAAATTATGGGTATAGTCTGTGGCTTTGGTCTCTTGTCACACTCTTAGGACCGGAAGTGACGTAGAAACGGAAAGGGCGTTTTCATTAGATATATGTGTGTAAAATAATATAATAATGGTAATTTTTCAGTTTCACTTATGAGGTTTTAGTGGTTGCGATAAAGAAAGGAAAAATGTATTTGAAATACCTATGTTATAGTATTTGATTATCCAAATTTTTACAAGGTAAATATGTAATAACTGCATAGTGTAATGGAAAAATGTCTTACCCTAAGATCAGTGGTTGGATCCGCAGTGTTAGAAAAAAGAACAGAGATAACTTCCGTGATAATATACACCATATTACAGTTGTTAGCCGGTTTCACGTTACAGGCTATCCCCAGGAAAGAATTTCTGATACTTTCAGAGAAGTTTTCTTATTTTTGATATCTAGAAGCCGCCGGAAAATAGAAAATCCTTGATATCCTTGATAGAGGAATCCTAATTTTTTTTTTTTTAATTACAGGAGGATTTCAGATGACTCATATATTGTATTCGTTGGCGTCCGTATTCAGGCATTTATTTCGCAGTGCGTTATAATTGTGCAAATTATAATTTCGGTAAATTAAAAATAATGCTCGTTTTGCAAATTCGTTAACTATATTTCTGTTCATCACATGTTTTTTAATCCTCTTCAAATTCGGTATCGCTTCCGGAAGAGTAGCTTTACTGATATGTCTTTATTCAATGATTTCTGTAGTCTAATGTTTATATTATTCAAGTGTTGATTTTTTTTATGACTGAAATTCCATAAAAATCTAAGCATTAATCAAAGCAATTTAGATAAATGAAATACCTATGTTAGGGATTATTTTTAAGGATATAGATCATCATGAAGATACTGTTTTATACAAAAGAAACATATGGCTATCTCAGTTTTAAAGCTTTTAGTTAATTATGATCAATTCAGCTGCAATGTTATCATCGTCTAATTAGCCCTGGTAACTAAACAAATAATTTCTTTTTTCTGAAAATTTACAACTCTTTAGAGGGTAGCCTAGGATTTACCAGTTAAATTAGAGGATTGACACGAGAGTTGCTTAGTGGAAAGAAATTGGAGGTAACCAGATTTCACTAGATAAACAAAAATACCTATTTAGCTATTGTGGGTAGGGAGTTGCAAAACGTAAAAAAATATGAACTGGAATTTAAGAATTGGAAATTTAAGACCATTTTTATGTTGAATTTAATTATTATTCAAAAAATTAATTCTACCATTGTTTGCTATTACGAATAATCAAATAATTGAAGCTTAATTTAATTTTTGGCTTTAGTTTATTCTAAAATGAACATACATACTCATTATAATAATTGCAACATATTATTTATTCAAGTATAACAATTCTCTTTCCTCACTTTATAATTAGCCAATCACCTGACTGGCTATTTACTATAAATATAATTAGTTTTTTTCCAAATGTTTGTATAATATATGATTTATGACTTCCAAGATATATTATAGTATTTGTGTTATAATAGAGTACATGTTTTAACAGAAAGGATCACAGACACTATGGTGAACACTGTATCAGAACTACTTCACCGACCATGAAGGTCAAGATACCACATCAAGGTAAGTTCCGGTTGGTGTACACTGTTGAATACAACTGGCCAAACCAAACAAAGCACCTCTGTGGACTTCTTTTAAAATATGGACTTTAAAATATTAAATTACCATTTATATCGGAATACTATTGCCACTAGTAAAGTAAAGTAATGCCTATTTTTTCAGGCGGGCTTAACGTCCAACTACCAAATTAGGTGTCGTGGACGGGGGCGGAAGCACCTACTTTACTATTAACATTTTTTTAAACAAATATAAAATTTAGTTATACGCTGGACTCGAACTGAGGTCCTCCCACTTACAAGTCCATGCTCATAACCAATACACCAACACCCGCCCCTACTATTGCCACTATTTTATAACCTAATAAATTTGTAACGATAATATTATTATCTAAAGAAATAAGAAAAAAATTGTCTTCTTATGCAATTGATTATGCGAATTTTCATGACTTTGGAACATGTCATACCGAGCATGTTATTATCTTCAGTAAGTGTATTGGATTTTGGAGTTTACAGTTATCATTGTGTTCTAGGTCGAACTACTTCTAAGTGCTCCCTGAATGTACTCGCATGCCTTAGGATCATTTTCCGATAGTAACTGCGCCAAAAAGTCTTAACCTATTTTTGATAGGTTCTGGGATATGTCCTGGGATGTTTTCCGGAGCATGCTCTCTTTATTTCTTTCTTATTCTTCTGAGTTCTTCTTCATGAGACTGAGACATCAGGAAACTAGCTAAGTGAGACAAAGAAAAAAGATTCCAAGCGCCTTGACAGGAATTATTATATGCCTTTGCTTGCCAGAACTTTCGCCATCTAGTTACTTTTCTATGCCAACAAACAAAAGTAAAACTTCCGGTTCCCTGCCAACTATACTATTTATTTGCAATATTAAGGCCAAGTAAATGTTAAGTAACTATGTCAAGTTTGAAGAAAATTTCTCAATTATAATAATTAATAACGGCAATAAAAGAAAGTCGTGTTGGTGTTGTATAGAAAAATAGAAAGACCAGATTTTCCTTTATTTAGAAAAATAAGAAAAGAGAGATAGAGTAAAATCAATATCAGAAATATAGACAGTTCTATACAATAGCAACTGAAAAGAACCATTTAGGAAAATTGTTTCCCAACTAAAAAAAGAAAACAGTTGAAATCTGCTTTAAGTGAATTCGAATAAAACTGCAATCTATAGGATAAACATTTAATAAAATATTTATTAATTTTTGAATGACCTTCATATTTCGTGATTGCCAATTACTAAGATTAATTATAGACAATCGTCAAGAAAATATTAAATTTAACATATAAAAATAATATTTCACATGACTATTAATAAACCACATGCTGCTGATTGCCATGGAAGGACAAATAAATTCAATATTCCGGCAGACAATCTTCTAGCTCAGAAGTATCCAACAAACAGATAAGAAAAATAACTGCCTTGGACCATATTTAAAATACAAACACTGTCAATAACTGATTAGCAAAAACATAATTTTTTTTAAATCCGGTGCGATATTATTCAATTCATACTCGTATAAGATACTAAAACCGTTTAAGGTACATATTAGTGTAGATCAACTATCCATTTGTGATTACTGCTAAGTAAGAAAATTTACTTATCTAAGTAATAAGCTTCAATAATACACAAAAAATTCTATATTATAAAAGTAAAAGTTGGCCACATTATATTTCAGAAAGTAATATAACAGTATTATATTACTTATAGTATTACTATATTACTTATAGTCATAGTATTATATTACTATTATAGTACGACGGAAGTAGTTACAAATCTCTGTGAGTTCTCAAATTTTGATTTTTACTTTTCGTTGTTCACAAATGTTGATGTTGCTAACAAAGTTGTAACAGCAAAAGAAGCTCAGCAACCACAGAGAGCAAGAGAAGTTCAACCACTCTCTCGGACTGGAGTGGGAGAGTAGGACAGAAGCTGTATAAATATAGCGACGGACAGTCCATGAAACACAGTTAAATACAGTGGAAATTAGTTCAGTACATCCAATCGCTACGTGTCATTCTCTTACCACTCAACCTTAAACATTCATCCATTGTAAAGTCCAGGCAGTCTGTGTCTCATTATTAATATATCAGTTAACCAGTGTTAACCAAGTCTTATTCTTAACTCATCAAACAAAACCAATTCTCTCCATCCAACACATCCATTATAAAGTGAAGAACATAAATACGTCAGGAAGGTGAGGCGAGGGATATTAATCTCTGGGAAGATAGGATTTATAAAGTCCGGTCTTTAAATTGATTGTCAGATAGTAATTCTATGTATATTGAAAATGTGTGAAAACATGTTTAAAGTGAAGAGCGTATTTCCTGTTGTTGAAAACGTAAATAAAACCAATCTTCGAGCCGAGATATTTTCCCTCACTCCTTAGAGTCACAAGAAACCCTTAATATATCAGAATAGTAAAAAAAAAAGTATTAATAAATTTTTTATTTATATTAATTTAAAGCTGTTTGCTGGGTGGCGGGTTGGGATACCCCTGTTCTAGTTAACTGCTGAAAAAAATCAGAAAAAATAGGAACCTTTATGATCTTTTAGATTTCCGCGACCATTTTCATGAAAAACACTTGAGTTTGTGGTTTAAGACTGCGTCACTGGTTTGCTGGAAACCGAAATTTCGCCCCATTAGTTTTCAAGGTGAAACAACCCTGAAGAGACTCATTGCAATATGGGGGAAACGTTGGTTTCTAGCAAATCACTGACGCAGTCTCAACCAGGAATCTCAAGTGTTTTTCATAAGAACCTTTGTTTTGGAAATCTTGTTGGTTGTTAATTACGGCGATATAAGATATAAATAATAATACCTACTAAGCAATATAACAAAAACATAAAATGAATGTCTACTTATAATAAATAAATTATAGGTTAAAGAATTCTGGAAATAAGGTTACCAATGTAAAACATTATTAATTTTACTGTAGTACCGAAAAACAAACAAACGTCACTTGACCAACAGACCATCACTTGTACAATACATTATCCGGTTAAATAGGAGCTGAACATATTGCATTGTTTGCGAGGAAATGCAATAAAATTACTAGTATAATAGCTGGTATCAAGAGTTAGCTGGTAATGTAGCATCAATGCATGAATTTTTAATTACTAATTTCCGGCAATGTGTTTGTATCTAGACGACAAACAGATCCAATGATGATCAAACATTAATTATAGAAATTATTCTAAATTTACAAAAAAAAAAAAAAAGGAGAATAAATTATTTACATAATATTCATGCTACTCAGCAATAATTACATCTTTAATTAATCAATTTTTGTTCAAACTGGAAGGTTTTACTGAATGTTTTTAGTTTGGCAAGTGGCAAGTGTATTTAAATAGTGTAATACAAATAGTGGAGATTAATTTCTTGGTTTTGTAGGGTTTAACGTGTACCTGAATGGTACAACATAAGATGATGACACTTCTGTTAGCACATAGCAAAACTGATTAAACTTTTTAACGTCCTGGCAAACGACTCCATGACTCAAGGCTCCGTGATAACTATCTTACAAATAATGCCTGTGATATGTTATTATTATTATGATTATGCGGAAGGCCTCTTTTTAAAAATCTGATGTGAAAAAAAATTTTCTCTTTATGCAGTTTGATACAGTTTTATATATAAAAAAAATAGCAAATCTTCTTTTAAACACCAAAATTTACTCATTTGTTCTAGCATAAATAGCCCGCAAGGCGTATCTGTTGCATGCAGTTACTTGGGAAGTAGCGACACCCCGGGTTACCACAGCTCAGTTCTCCATGCACTTCATCAGAACAGTATACAGTACACTTAAACTACATACACTCTACTCTTTACAGACAAGGACACACACAGTACACAAACTAGGGTCTCCGTCCCTAGTTAATTGGCGTAAGCCAAAGGAGAAGGAAGGGATTAGCTCAGTGGTAGCGCTCTGGACTAGCAACGCGGAGGCCCGGGTTCGAATCCAGCGTGCTGCCCTTAGATTTTCTCTTCCTAGGAGCCTCTACACCTCACTGCCCGGTGATGGGCAGTGTTATCTTTAGCTAGAAAGCACTGCTTGGAGGCCGGCAGTGCACTGTGAAGGCTCCGGGGGGCACAATACATCTTTCAGGTCGCAGTGCAATAATTCCCTACAACAATCTACAACATAAATAGGGAGATGGTGAAGGAACAAGTACCTATAGGAAGGCAGGTATATAAAAAGTGTTTATACTTTAATCCAAAAGATTGTGCCAATACTAATTGCGTCAATAATATTTGAAGTTGAAAGGCACAAATACTGCGCAATTACCTAAAAAATCAACTTTTGTTTTGCAGAGAAATATTTCAAATGAAAGTGGATTGTTTTATATTGCTGTGCAGTTAGTATACCAAGTTGAAACAAAATTGTTATAGAAAAAAATTATCGAAAGCCAACAGACGCATTACGGAGATTAACCGACTTTCTACAACTTTGGAATTCTACCAGTGACTCTATTGAAAATTAAACTTATATGGTTGCTAGAACCATATATTATACTGAAATGATAGTTTAAAAGAAAGCTTGGCGCTAAATGTTCCCGCAGAAAACCCAAAATTCAATTTTCCCTGGTATATGCTTAAAAAAAAAGTGATAATTATTTAAGAAAATCAAGAAGATATTAAGTTTAAAGAAAATCATTGGAGCTTTTTCAAGAAAATCGCGGCAAACTGAAGAAAACAAAACATTAAGTAATGTCGCACTTTCGATTGATAAAGTTTACCGGAAACCTCTGTGGTGGTGGTTCGTAACTAAACGGAATACCAAATTTGACTGAGCTTTCAACAGATTTTTCATGTTTGTGATATTTTTTCACACACGCGCGCACACACACACACACCATTTGCCAAAAAATATTTTTTTCATGCTCACAGGACCTGAGGACCTGAAAACATGTATTTCCCGGTGAAAAGTCAATTTGAAAAAATAAGGACTCAATCGTAAATACTTCTACCTCATCAGTAAAAATTGTAATTTTTTTTTTAAACAAGAAGTTATTTTTATTTTGTTGTGGTGGTTGGTTCTGTAGAGCTGGAAAGCATCATAGACATTTTCCATGGTAGCCTGCTTCATTTTGTGGTCATCAACCCGATTTCGGGCGTTCGCCCATCTTCAGGATGCGTTTTCCAGACACTGTTACAACACAGACTTGCACAAAGCAAATTCAGTTTACACACCGCCAGTTTACACATGGGTAAACGCCCGAAATCGGTCGATGACCGCAAAATGAAGCAGGCTACCACAGAAAATATCTCTGTTTTTTTATTTTATTTAAATTTTCTCATTATAAACCGTGTCTTTCCATTTGGTTATTTATAATTAGCGTCTGTTGCTAATGTAGTTTGCTTGTTGAATTAATTAATTCACAAATAATTGGAAAGAATATAGATCTATAGAATTAATAAAATTTATAATACCAAGTTATATTTATTCTTGAATACCAGATGTATCTGTTAGTTGGCTGATCGGCCAGGGGGTATCATAAGAAAAGACAAAAAAATTTTTAAAGTGTTTTTTATTAATAACCCGACGTTTCGACAAAGAGTGTTTGTCATCTTCAGGGGCTATCTTAGAATTGGAAAATTTGTATGCTCTATTACTACATGTTCAATTATGACTCATAATTCAATGCATACATTTATGACTCATAAATACTACATGTTCAATTATGAGTCATAATTGAACATGTAGTAATAGAGCATACAAATTTTCCGATTCTAAGATAGCCCCTGAAGATGACAAACAATGTTTGTCGAAACGTCGGGTTATTAATAAAAAACACTTAAAAATTTTTTTTGTGTTTTCTTATGATACCCCCTGGCCGATCAGCCAACTAACAGATACATCTGATCATTTCTAACGGCCAACAATTGCTACTTTTTTGGATTCTTGAATACCAAAATAAAGTTTTATAATAATTATTCAAATATTTATTGTAGAATGCATTAAATATTAAAAGCTTAAATGTAACTGTAAGTGAATTTCATAAACTAGTGATATTTTTCAGCTTCATTAGCCTGATAAAAAAAAAAATTAATTGAAATAAGCTATGAATGAATAATTACGAAAAATTAATAATTATTTCTGAAATACGTCTGGAAGGCAATTAAAAAAACTAATCGAAATAATTCCTAATTTAAATTACGTCTATATGTTTTGTTTCTTGCTTTTACTATATAATTATTTAATGGAATTTCACTGTTTTATATCTCATTTGTTGGCGGTTCACATAATGACATCTAACGGTCGTCCCATTGGAGGGGCATGGTCCCCCATTTTGAGAAACTTTGATCTGTACTTTAACATGATACGTAAAAAAAAGAAAAGTATATTTACACAACTGACCTAGATAAACTTTTTCAGTAATTCTAAATAGGAAATCTTAAAACCTCTCACTGCTAATGTAGAACTTTCTTATGCAATAAATCAAACTTCACGTTAAAGTGGGAAAAACTTGTACGTTAATACTACATACATAGATTGTGTAAACAAACGTATATTGTAATGAAGCTAACTCAGAAAATATAACTTTGCAGCTCTCTCTGAGAACATTTACAAAAATCAATTTTCAGAAGTTAAACTAAAAACTGAGGAACAATTGTCGAGAAAATCCCGAACAAAATTGGAAGACGCCCCCCATCAACTGAAACATTAACTGAAACCTTCATGTTAAAAAAAAAACTAAGATTGAGCTTTGAAGTATTTTGTTCACATCAACACACACAGACTCACTTTCACGCATGGTTTGCTAGAAATCGACGTTTCCCCCATATTGCAATAAGCTTCTTCTGGGTCGTTACACCTTGCAAGCTAATGGAGCTAATGAAGAGGCACGTTGTTCAATATGGGCGAAACGGTAGGTTTCTAGCCAACCACGGACGCGATCTCAACCCGCATATTCAAGTGTTTTTCATGGAAAATGGCCGCGGAAATAAACAAAACATTTATTCCGAAAATTAAAAAAAAAAATTCCGAAAATGGTGAAAACACCATTTTGAAAAGTTCACACGATCATAAAATACATCCCCCCCCCCTTTTTATAAGTAATAAAAGAAGGTAATTAAATTGTGGCAGAAATTACAAATTCGTGACATTTGCAGTATTAAAATGTTGTTGATCCAAAGTATCTATTCAGAAAATAGAAATAAAAGAAAGAGATAACAATAAATATTAAAGTTAAGTTTAACAGGAAAATCCTTAGATTAAAGTAGTATGTACGTGAGAGTGCTTTACGCAATATGTCGAGTATGTAAACCACTCCACTATACATGCAGGCTAAACACTACGCAACTACTGTTCACTGAGTTCACATTTACATATCAAAGAGGAGGTTCTTACATTTTGTTCCCCTGAACCGGATAAACAGGGTCAAGATGGACACTGTAATCTTGTATTCAACTCGGTCTTTGTTGCAAACTTTGATATAAACAAGATTATAGGTTAGTATCAGAAATTGTATAATATCATAATATAAGGATTACTTTAAAAAAAAAAAAAAAAAAAATTACACAACTGACCTAGATAACTTTTTCAGTAAATTCTGAACAGGAAATCTTAAAACCTCTCACTGCTAATGTACAACTTTCTTAGGCGATAAATCAACTTCATGTTAAAGTGGAAAAACTAAACTTGCTTTGTAATTTTCCGCTTCGCAATACACTTTTAAGGCGGGTAACATAATCTAGTAAGAACAAAAGACTGTGAAAAATGTACAGTTCACAGAGTATGTAATGCTATGCACCTTTAGGCATTACTTTAAGATAATTTCAGTCTTAAAAGTATTATCTGGAACTGGTATAATATGGCGAGAACATAAATATGATGACCAATTTTATACACTCACCAGTGGACGGCACATTTACCATAGTTTGAGGGTAACTCTGGAAGACTGATAAACATATATACTATCAGTCATGAAAGTGAAAGACGAATTAATTGTCAGAAACCGTCTGAACTAGTTGCATATATGAGCATGCTAATTTTGGATATAAAGTGGGTAAGGGCGGCAGAATGAAGGTTGATGAACACTCAAAAACTGACACTGGACTCATAATTTATGATTTACTTGGTGCAGAGAAGTGTTATAGAGGGTAGAGTGATGTGCGAGGAGTGATGGATTGTTGATAGCGAGGTGAATGTGGAATGTAGTTAGCGTTGGCTCATTTGAGTCGCCTTAAGTGTGATCTGATCAGTTAGAATTCTTGCTTATACTAAAGGAAGATTAGCTGGGCGATGTTGAATCTTGGTAACTGTTAAGTCTACCGATTCTTCTGTACCCTTCAATGTTGATTTAACTCTTTTAATTTTATCTGGTGACTACTTGTTAAGCCCTCAGGTGTTGGCTTTTCTCCTATCTACTAGAAGCACCTTGAAGGTGGAAGATTTTCTGGCAATGTGGAAGCTCATTCCCTGTAATAGCAAGAGAGAGAAGACAGGCCCTCTCCAGTACTCTCTGACTTAAGCAGGCTAGAGTGGGAGAACCTGTGTATATAAGCCAGTGGGAATCTATCTAGAGATATCTATCAGATTCAACCATACATCGCAGGATGATGTAATAGCAAGAGAGAGAAGACAGGTCCTCTCTGATACTATCTGACTTAAGCAGGCTAGAGTGGGAGAACCTGTGTATATAAGCCAGTGAAAATCTATCTAGAGATATCTATCAGATTCAACCATATATCGCATCGTGTCATATCTCTACTCCCACCTTTTATTCTATCAAAATCATTATAAGTCCAGTGCAGTTTGTGTAAACATTATAACAGTGTCTTCATATCTCGTTTATTCAATCAAACCCAATTTCTCTCCTCAATAACTCCATTATATTCCCCAATACATGTAGTGGGCGTGACAGTGAATGAATTGCGTAGTTGACGTGCGATGGCAGGCTCAGTTTTAGCGTCTCGATGCAACTACTAATGGAACCATTGCATCCAGCTTTTATGTGGCGAATTTGATGATATTTGGTTTCATTATAGCTATCAGACAAAATTTTATAGTTATATATGGGAACTATCTGCACAAGTAATGGATATCTGCAGATATTTGGGTGTAGATAAGTCTCAGGAAATTATAGCTCGCAAGCATACACACACACACACACACATACACACATTCAATGCCAACCACTTGTACATTTTACATCATTACCTAAGACTACATGCAATGTACAAATTTGTACTCTTAAGGGAACCATGACAGATTCTCCTAAACTGCAATGAATTGGATCTTGTAGATATTCTCTGTGCACATAGCACCACACTGAGCAAATTCAGAAACTTTTAACTGCAATAATGTAAAGCCAGCAATAACTGTATATATATCTGGCTAAATGATTTTCAAATCAGAATATTGTTTGTTAAATGTTGAAATTTTCAGATCCTTTAATATCATAATTTTCCAGGATAATTTCCAAATATCCTTGAATTATGTGTTGGATATTGAAATATTACAATGAAAAATTTTATGAGTACTAATACGTAAATACATTTTTACTGTCTCTTGAAAGCTGTAAGTGAAAGATACATTTGCGAAATGTACAAAAAGTTTTAAATTTTATATTTTTAACGGGAAAAACATGTTGAATATCTACGAAAATAATCTTTGTTTCTGTGAATGTGAACAAAATATCTCACAAAACGATGGAAAAAAATAATTTAATATACGGTTTAAACATCAACTTTGCAGCCGACACAAGGTTCCCTTAAAAATCAATCAATCGTATTCAAGAAAACCAAAAACTGCTGAATAATTAAAAAATAATTCAATAATGAATGTGCGACAGCTTTGTACTACAAGTGGTTACCTAAACGAAATATCCACAGTCTGTGAACTACCAGCGATTTTGGAATCACCATTTTTGTGTACACTACTTTCGTAGATAGGTTTTATTACTGCATTGCTTTGCATTCTTGTTTTATTAAAAACTTCATCCGCGATAAAAATAAAAATAAAAGTAATTAATGCTGTGATATAAAATTATTGGAAAAAATATATAAAATATTGTTTGTACATACATATACGATAATAATCGATTAACACGCATGAAGGTTTTTCTATATGCAATATGGAGTTTGTATGTTACAATATTTCAACAAAATATAGAAATAAAAAGATTTCTTTCTAAAATTTGTAAATATGTAAGGAAAGTAGAGAAATTTCTCTGTATATCTAATATCTCGCCTAGTTTTGCATGATATCTTATTTATATCATGTCTGTTATAATATTCCTTAACCTACTGCCCTACATTGTGGAAGTAATAATAAATATATTAAAAAGTGAAGATTTCCTTTTTATATTGTATTCTGAAGGCAGCCATTTGTTATTGTTTTTTCCTTAAATACAAATCTGATTAAGGGCTACCATACATATGTAGTCCATAGAAAACTTCTGCGACATTTGCCAAGATAACTTTTCATTCTTTCCAAGTATAAGTCTTTAATAATAAAGTTTTCAAAGTTCTCCAACTAGACAAAAAAACAGTTTGGAAGCACAGGGAATTTTCGAAATAAAAAATTGTCGATTGTTATGCTGACAGCTATGACAGATTTGGTAATGAGTGGCGGCTGACTATTTTAGATAGCCCTCAAGTCTCAAGATGTTCAAGTGAGGAGATTCAAACATAGGAGATTCAAATGTTTCGAGGAAGAAAAAAATTGATTCTATATTATAAATCTTGTGAAAGAGAATCTATGTTAATAGGGTCCTTTCATTTCAAAAAGTATCGTCACCATATTATTCATTGTACAAACAAATTAAAATGGGGTTTAATTTTTATTATTTAAATTTAATGTTATTTAGCTTATTGTGAATTACAGTCTCCATAAATGTTTTTTTTTTTTAAACAATAATAGGCTCCATAACTTAACATTGTTTTAGGACACGGATTAGCTCAGTGGTATAATGACGGACTAGCAACGGGAGATCCTGGGTTCGAGTCCAGCAGTCCTACCCTTAAATTTTCTCTTCCTAAGAGCCTCTACAGCTCACTGTCCGGTGATGTCGGTAACGAGAGAACTATGTCTGGAGGCAGCAGTGCAGTGAGAAGTCTCCGGGCGCAAATGGCCAGCATAGATGTTAATGCGCCTTACATTAAAGAAAAAAAACAAAGAAAACTTAACAATGAATGAAACAAGAGGGGGAATGCCACAACCAAATTACTGTGAACAATGTGCGCAGGCAACACGCAATTTGCACATTTCAATAAGTTCAAATAACAAAATATTTCTTTAAAAAAACAACTGAAAATGTATAAGTTCTGATTTGACAATATATAAAAAAATAATGACAATGGCTAAACCGATAAATTCAAAGCAAATTTCATAAAACAAAAAAATAACGATCAGACAATAAAGTGTTTTATCATATTTTATCGGAAACAGTCGGCAATCACCAGGGCTTACTCTATTCTCAGCCATAGTCGATGCCATTTTTCAATTATCCCACACAAAAATTGTAAAACAATTATCTCTAAGTGTAATTATCTTTATCACCTTTCATATTACACAAAATATTTTACCACAACTGAAATAGAATAGACGCCTTTTGATCACTTTATTTTTAATTATATTCGCTTGTTTTTGAAACCTTTAATATTAACATTTATGAATAGTGGATGAGTCCGCACTGTTGGATAACATCTGGTATTTTACGCGTGGTAGCACGTATATTTACACTGTTCCTGACCGGTTTCGGATTTTCATCCATCGTCAGAGCAAATTCACCAAGTTCGTGTAGAGAGTTCACTTCAACGTAATGTTTCTGTTATACAACCAACAAGCGTTAGTATAACAGAAACATTACGTTAAAGTGAACTCTCTACACGAACTTGGTGAATTTGCTCTGACGATGGATGAAAATCCGAAACCGGTCAGGAACATATAAATATGCATGCTACGATGGGTAAAATACCGGATATTAACATTTAGTTTGCAGTAACAAAAATACCAAATTAGGTCGCAACGTCACTCAAATTTAAAATACATAAAGTACTAATGCGGACTAATAAACAATATTTATAACAACTCTTATTTACACTTAGTATTTATTAATGAATGCCTATAGTAAAATTGGTCATTAGAAATATCGTATATATGACATTATACTGTTGCTCAATGCAATGATTAATTTCAATTCAATATTAAAGTTACAATTGATGAATTTTCCTTTGAAAAAGAGCTAATTCTGTTTAAAAACAAAAATGTGAGTTCTCTCAATCAGCTGGACAATTTGTTAAATCGATTTTGTTATATGTGTCATTGTAGTCTTCAGTTTTGTAAACATGATTTCTCAATATGATTCACAAAACTACTTGTAAAATAAATTAAAAAAAAAAAGACATCAAATTTTTTATCATGTATAGATTGATACCTATTATCACAAAAAATAGAAACAATGTCGGAATGCATGCATCGTCATGCTGACCTACTTCAAGTTTATTTCAAATCACTAAATACAATCTGATAATATTAATAAACATTTTTTTTTTAAATAAAAAGTATTGTTTAATACAATAAACATGAATTAATAAAATCTAATAGAAATACATAATTAAATGTTAAGAATGTACAAATATGGGCGAGAGATTAAATAAGTATACTACGAAATAAAAGACAAAATAAAAAAAATCTGGTATTGTGAAGTTAATTAATTATCATATGGTTGGCCCACATATGGCGTTCTGGTATTGTATAGAAGGTAAAAGAATAAAAATAAAAGTCTAAGGAACTTCCTACTAAATTATTTGTTATGCTTTATTCAAAAAGTACAAAACAATTGTTTACAATAAGGACAGAAATGTGTGGTATTTAAGTTTAAAAGATCTTATGGTAATATATTTATTTTCCTCCACACCTCCTGTGCAACTTTGCGTATCTCATTTTTCATCCTGGTAAACCTAAAAAGGATTATATGATTTTTTTTATTTAATTTTTTTTTTTTTTAGAATTCAATTATATTTTTATTTACATATCGCGTTATTTCTTAAATAGCAATTTTTTTTTTAAATCTATTATTAGTAACTCCTGTTACAATGTCATCTTATACATTTCAGTAGTATTCTTTAATGGAGAAAAAGTAGGAAAATCCACTCATTCAATTATTTAGGGATGAATGGGGATACGTGAAGTAGCAGGTAGAAAGGCTTTTTCCGGGAATCTGGAGAGAGATCTTTGAAGAGCAATCAAAAGCAGATTTCCTTCCAGCTCTAACTTATTCCAATGAATCTTTCCTTATTCCAATATATGAAGGCTTAAGATTGGGGATGGAATGCTAGCAATGCTATCATATCAGACATATTTTAAGAAGTGACAAATAAACTAATTATTGGTAATATGATTAAAAACAACGATATTCTCTGAAACATCCATTGCTAGATGAAAATTACTTCTTTATTTCTTCTAAGTAACAGAAGAGCATTTATACCCAAGTGGTACTCTTAATTGCCAGGACGGTAGATCTAGGTTAACAAGTGGTCTGGCTGTTATTGTAATGATTATTTTTGCTGCGCAAATGGAACAACATCATCCAGAGCAACAATTAATTCATTTAAAATTCACTTGATGTCATTATACATTAGACCAATAACTTTGACGGAGATCTGCTTCGAATTTTCCTCAGGCAATCGTGAAAGGTTTCATATTTCCATACCTTAGCTTTCGCACAGTTTCGACCTCCAAACAACAATGGCAGTCTACCAGGGATATCTTCAACGGATGTGAATGGCACCTATGTTTATAAGCTACACTGACATGCCTAATTATAAGCTAGGTGAGAGATGCCTAATTTTAGCCAGTCTAACTGCTTCATTAAAAGAAAATGGAAGCTAAGAATTTCGATATTAAGATATTGCTATTGAAAACAATTTTTTTTTCTTGACTGGAATTCGCGGAGTATTCGGCGTAAAGGTTAGTCGTAAGGGGGAACGGTGTGAGGTGAGGCTAATGATCCCGCACACTCGCGACAATTTGTGACGGCTCTTTGTTCTAGACAAAGACCTGGAAATGCTAAACTAAAAGTTAATCAATCTCATTTTACCAGATTTCCTTAGGTCCTGTTATCTAAACTAGAAGAGCGACAGGTGTCATTATCGACAGGGATGAGTCACTTGGGATGGCTTTTGAGAAAACAGGCTGTGCTCACTAACTCCCTTTTTACCACCAAAAAAAAAAATCGATTTTTCCAGAATTAAAGATGCAGACCAATTCTAAAGTGTCAACGTTATAAAATATTGTATACTAATTCAAAAACTTAAATTTTATCTATGCTTTCAATCAGGAATGATTAATGTCAAAGTGAAATGAATAAACTTAATTGTAAGAAAGTAGCAGTGCAAAATGGGTATCTTTAGCCTTAAGTGTATTTTACTCTTTTATAGGCCTAGAATACGAATTAGAAGAAACTGGTAATAAAATATAAATTATTAACTAAATTTCTACTAATAAAGGCAATTATTAGAAACATAAACAAAATAACTAATAATTTTATAATTAAAAATAAGAAAAATAAAAGCTAATTAGTGTACACTAATTGTGTTTACCTTTAATGACGCAAGACTAGTTCAATATATTTACTTTACTGATAACAGAAAGTATTTTTATTTTTTTTCTTTTCTCTTTTATAAACTTTATTTCTATTAAAGTGACATTAAGATAAGAAGTGTACAGGGCTATATAATTGTAAACATTATCACTTTAGTTTCCTTTAATTAGCTGGGGAAAATCACATATCTGTTGATAACTTTATCTAATAATTATATGAGTTTTATATATGTATATATATAGATAAGTCTGTCAAGATATGTCTGCCACATAGTTGGTGGGACAGACGCCATCAGGTTATTATAAACAGGCGTCAATCAGGTTACTGCATTTTTCAGGATTATCTATAGACTTTTCTAATAAACTTATCTAAAACATTTTCAGTAAAACATTTTTCCGGAGCAAAACTCCCTTTTAGGGGAGACATTCTGGCGGATTTTTGACGTTTCTCAAAACCGTAAATTGTCATTAAAAGTTATATCCGAGATTGAACTGAAAGCTTAAAATATACATAGAGAAAAGTGTAAAGGCGATGCTGGTGCCTAAACAGGATATCAAGTCTGAGTTTCTGCGATATTCAGTTCACACATACAGACACACAAACTATAAACATATATTTCGTACTCAGGGAAATTCAAAACATTTATTTCTGGAAAAACATAGAACTCTTCTTCAAAAAATTTGTCACGATCCCAGTATCAACTCCTTACTTAAAACTTGAGTTTCGTCAATTAGAGATCACATAAAAGACATCCGCTCCAAATAATTTGCTGTCCGGATACGACCGGTAAAAAAGGCTAAAGAATAAAGCAGGCTGAAGCAGACAAAGCTGCAATGAAATTATGTCTACAGAAATGTTCATTACCTGACATAAAGAAACTTAAGTTTATTATTATAAACTTAAATATCTTACTGTGTTTTCCTACTTTGAACATGAATTCTACATCAAAACTAACAGTAATCTAATAGTGACTGTAGTTAAGCATTTTAAATGTTATGTCTATTTTATGAAGAAATACAATCTGTTTTTTTTTTTTTTTTTTTTTTTTTTTTAATAAAGTCAAGGTTTATTGAAGAAATCATTAAGAATCATTAAAGACTTTCAGACTGCAAATTATTGGATTAATTGAAAATATAAAAGAGATTTTGGATTTATTAATTTGTACTTATAGTCCTAGAGGAAATGGCGGCAATCGTGTCAACATTTTCTTCATATCTTCATAGGTTCATATCTGTGTATGTATGTGTAATGTGTGTGTGTGTGTGTTGTGTTTGCGTACTGTATTGTGTGTATTGCACATACACATACACACAACATAACATACAGAAATAACAATAACAAATGAAACTCAAATAAACCATAAACATCAGTTGAATTTTACCTGGGAACCAGCAATTTTACTAAATGGTTTTTTTCAATTTGAATTTGTTTGACCAGGTCTCCTTGTATCTTGAAACGACTGTTAGTGCCAGCCATGGTCGCACGGACAAGTCTTATTAATTTGGAGGGGATCAAGGCTTAAGACAGGGAGATCCCTTTCATGCACGCTCTTTAACCTGGGTTTGGAAAGAATTATTATTAGAGATGCCAGAATTGAAACCACAGGCACAATCTTCAATAAGAGCGTGCAAATCTTAGCGTATGCCGATGACGATTTGTATCATTGGAAGGTCTTCAGCGGCTGTAGAAGAAACCTTTATCTCCTTAGACTAGGCAGCAAGAAACATGGGGCTGGCAGTAAATGAGAATAAGACCAAGTACCTTACAACGGATACGACAGTGCATTCAGGTCAACGAGTACAACTTTGAAAGGGTTCGCGTTTTTAAATACCTGGGATCGGTGATAACGGCGGATAATGATGTAAAACAGGAGGTAAACCAGAGGCTCATGTCCGCCAATAAATGCTACTATGGGCTCCTGAGGTACATGAAAAGCCGTAATTTATCCACGACCACAAAATGTCTCTGTACAAAGTGCTAATACGCCCTGTTCTGACGTATGGAGCTGAAGCATGGAAAATGACCAAAGCGACAGAACAAAAGCTACTCGTCTTTGAAAGAAGGATTTTAAGAAAGATATTTGGTCCAGTCAAGGAAAATTAACAATGGAGGATGCGTCACAACGAGGAATTGGCAAGGTTGTATTCGAAAGTGGATGTTGTTAAACATATCCACTTGGCAAGACTACGATGGACAGGCCACGTTGTTAGGATGGAAGAAACTACCATCCCCAGAAGAGTGCTGTTCGGTGAACCGGGAGGGAAAAGAAAGGTTGGTAGGCCGGAAATAAGATGGCTGGGTCAGGTCGCGAATGATGCAAGACAGCTGAACGTCCGGAATTAGTGGATCGCGGCTAAGGATAGAGAATCATGGCGTAGGATTCTTGAGCAGGCCTGGACCCAGTAATGGGTTGTAGCGCCAAGGAGTAGTAGTAGTAGTGGTTTTTTTCAATTTATTTTACAATCGATAATAATTGGCTTTAAAGATATTCTTAAAACGTGTTTTACTATCATATACGCCTACTGCACTAAACATTTTTGTGGGAAATTAATTTTTTTGGACGTTCTGGAGGGGGAGGGGACGAGGGGGGAGTTATATCTAGTAAGTGTAATGATATGTAACTAGCGATTTTATATTTAAGGCCATCGCATGCATTGTTAAAATACCAATTATTTTGAAAATAATTGGGCTAACCGGAAGAGTGACTTTAACGAAAATAGGTTTCTGAATTGTTTCTTCTTTTTTTTAATATTCTGAAAATAACTGACGACTTGGCATTGTAATGCATATTTGGGTATACTAATATATATTTTAAGAGTATGTGATTCCACCATCTTTAAAATGTTGGGAACAATTCAAACATTTAGTAAACATGCCAACTTTTTCGAAAATTTTTGAATAAGAACTGTGATACTGTGATACTTGCTTTATCAAGAAGTCACTCCAGAATTTTTTGTTTATTACTATTTATTTAAAGGGAGTAATCGACACTTGACCAAACAAGGATTTTGAAGCGCCCTCTACCCTTCCTAAGAATAAGAAATATTACGATATGTGCGTTAGTATTTAGCTTTGTATTTGCAACGAATCACTTGGCTATAATGAAGGTTTTATAAAAATATTAGGTAAATAAATAGTTACACTAAAAACAAACAATCTACCACTATTTGTAATTTTCACTTTCTCTTACTCCTAGTAAAGAGAAACTATTGTAATCGTGTCAGAGTTTAAACCGGAAATATCCGTTATGAGATCCCCTGAGTCCAAAAAAAGTGGTTTCAAGGAAATGGTGTGTGTGTGTGTGTGTAATATGTATGTGAACAGCATAACTAAAAAAAAAAAATCGTAGAAAGTTCAAACTTGATATTCTGTTTAGGTATCACCATGGGGATCAGACAGTGCGTTATATGTCAAAATCCCTCAACCGGAAGTACCACTTTACTGAATTTTTTTTTCACTTTTTTGCGATTTTCTCAAAAATAGATCAAACGATTTTCTTTAAACTTTGTTATATCAACTACAGATACGAAGATCTACAATTTTTATTTGAAACATTTTTCTGGGTAAACTCATTTAGGGGGGCTTGTGAGGTTGGGGTAGGGTTATGTTTGCCTTTATAGGGTTATCACAGTTGATTCTACAATTCCACCATCTAGATAAAATTAATTAGAAATAAATTCATGGCCAAAATTCCAGTTCCAAGAAAATTAGTAAACCGGAAGTGCGTTTTTTTTTATTGAATAATATTTTCAGTTTACATAGCGTCAATGTTTGGGTGGAGGAGCTAGAAAAGAGAAATATGCAAATAAGCCTAGAGAAAAGTAAAGCCATGGTAGTAAGCAGAACGGAAAAGAGACATGTTTATAAGGATAAAGAGGAAACCACTCGAACGAATTGGCGTCTATAAGGATTTAGGAGTTTGGACTAGCTCAGATGGGCAGGGTTAAAGACGAGTTAAATGCAAGGTCTATGGCAACTGGAAGTTTGTTTCAAGCCATCAACCAAAAATTCATTAGCAGAAGAGAGGTCTCTAAACAAACGGAGCTAAGGATCTTTAATTCAATATACCTCCTAACCCTCACATACAGATGTGAATCCTGGGCCCTTACAGAAAGTTGCAAAAGCTGTATAGAAGCGGCAGAAATGCGATACCTCCGTAGGATGGAGGATAAGACATAAAGGGATCGAGTAAGGAATCTACTATTAGAAGTAATCTGGGACGGGAAGCGATGTGGAGCGAATCAGACGCACCCAACTATAAGGCTTATTATAAGGATGGAACATACAAGGTATCCTAAACGAGCCTATGAAGCCAGGTGTACTGGATAAGAGACCAAGAGGAAGAAGAAGGAGAATCACCTGGCTAGATAATGTTACAGAATGCCTCGGGGAAACTGGCAAGACAGTGGGCAAGGCTAAATCACTGGCCTGAGATAGAGACGGATGTCCATAAAAACAACGACGAATTTAATTAAATTTGGTACACTAACTATGTAATTTATCAATTACAATTTTGAAAACTGGAGCAATAGAAAGTTGTGTGAGTGTTTCACACCAGATTTTTTTTTTTCTAATTATGAAGATTTAACACGATTGTATTTTTTGTTTTTGTTTGTTGTTTTTATAATCACTGCTTGAAACAATAAACGTTAAAAAATATGATATTATTAGTTAATGAACATGAACGGTAATAGCCTGGCATTCATGGTTTTCCATCAGACTATAGTGAACACATTTTAATGAACCTCTCTCGCTGTACGTGGAGTGGTGGAGGGATGGGGAAATTATCTCTCTCTTTCACAAGTTTGATTTATTATGAAAACAAATGAAGCCAGGATATTATTAACATTCAGGCATGTATTAATTAAATTAAATCTAAACATAGTTTGTAACTTAATACATACATAACTGCAATAACAATGCGAGTAAAGCCTGTTGTACATATAATACAAAATTATAACATTGCGTATTATTTTGAATATTAATATTTATAATATCATGTACTATGTTTTGCAATAATAAGATTATAATAATAATAAAAAAAAAATATATAGTATGATTTATGTAATAATAAATATTTCATAATATCTCTATACGGAACATGCATAGTTAGTTATATTGTATCATCATGTATATGCCTTGACATATATCCGCCTTATATGTAAATATTTGTAAATATTTTTATCCCTTATCTAAATATATTTATCCCTGATCTAATATATTTATCCCTGATCTATTTTCTATGAATAGAATTTTTAAGTTTATATTTTTGCGGTGATTCACAAAAAAATGTTAAAAAAGTTCTTGGTTTAATGAGAACGCTCATTACTTCTTCAATTTATGTTTCAAATATAAATGTAAAAAAAAGAATTCTTTTCCAGTAGATTACAGTATTGTATTCTGTAATATAAATATTACAAATACAATAAATATTTGGAGAAAATGCCAAAAATAGTCTGGTATGAAACAACTTTCTTTTACTGCATTAAGGGAATAGGTCAGAAATAAAGTCTTCAGTTGCAAAAGAGAAAAAAATACAAATTAGTTTTCCTCTTCAGAAAAGACCGCAAAACATTCATTTCTGATAAAAAAAACTCAATTATAAAAATTTGGCACTTTTCGTAATATTTCCTCTTAATGAGGTTACAAAAGGAGTTACAAAAAAAGTGATAGGCCTATAAAAATACAAATAGTTATAAAAACCTTTAAATGTTATTACTATTTTTACACATAACGATATTTCAAATGCAAATAAAAATTGAATAATAATTAAAAAAAAAAAAAAAAATCTTTCTAAATTCGGAAACAATGATAAAAGAATTAATGCTGAGATATCATTTTCCCAGTTTAAACTGCCAACTCATCCACATTCAGAACACAAACTGCCAACGTGGGAAACTTAACTACTACTGTTCTCTGTAAATGTCCGGGGCCCAGTTTAGTTCTCACTTCTTACGTATAATTGGCAATAACTCGTTTTTTTTTTTTTAAATTTGCTTATAATTTAAATAATTCTACTTGTCAGAATTTTTCAATCAATTTTTTTATTAAACCATTTGATGTACAAGTTTAATTGCATTCACATCATAAATATAGTTGGGAAATACACACAATAACAGTCAGACAAGGAAGGCAATAACAGTACGTAATAATTATTACATTGTAGTCCGCTTGACACCGTTTAAAGCAAACATTAATAAAAATAAAGTCTAAAGTCCCAGATTTCCTTCCAGTTTCCCGATTTTTCCAGAAAAATATTAAAAAAAGAAAAAAAGAAAAATGAATGATTTATATAACTAAACTACCGGTTTTTTAAAACAACACTTCCGGTTAAACGAATTTCTTCAATCATGGATTTTTTTTTTAGCAATGCATCTAGTATATTGGAATATTAAAAAGACGGTAGAGCATTGTACATTGTACTGTAGTGTCTCTTCAGATTAGTGGAAAGCTTAACTTTATTACAGTTCCCCCTAGGTTTATCCAAAAATTAATTTTCCTGTGAAATGTTCCAAATGAATTTTACATATGCAGCTACTATACGAAGTGTAAAGAAAATCCTATTTCATATCGGAAAAAATTAAAAAAAAAAAAAAAATTCAGTAATGTCCTATTTCTGGATTTGTCCTATGTCTGGACGGATATGGGCAGAAATCTTTGTGTCCGATAAGACAGGGCTATTTTATTTGAATATCAAGTTCGAGCTTGCTGTGAATACTCTTCTTTTATTATTATTATTATTATTTTATTTATTTATTTGCTACAATCAGCGCAATAATGTTATAAATAACAAACTATAAAAAGATCACGGTGTATATCCAAAAAACATCCTTAGAGTGGAGAAAATACCCCGTGGTAAAACTCCAACAATACAACACCACTTAGTTACTCTTGTCGTCAGAAAGAAGATCGCGTCGCTACTATCTTTTAAGACGTCTAAGACGGTTGTCTGGAAGGATCCTGGAATATAGATGCTGTACTAAAGGATTAGGATCTGAATATAGTTAAGATCTTTAACGGTTTTGAGTAACTTGAGAAATGGATTAACTAAGAAATATATTATTAAGATCTGTATGAATAGTTTGATTGGAGACATTAGAAGAAAGCGTTAACTATGTAGCGGAGAATTTTGGATTGTAAAGATTCGATTCTATGGAGATTTCAGCGTTTGGTTGAACCCCATAGTTACATGCCCGCTTCGATAGTACATATTTGTCTTTTGCTGTCCAAGGAGAGTTTAGTTTTGTTCTATGCACTATTTTCATCAGTTTTTTTTTTTTAATTTAAGGCGCGTCAACATCTATGGTCATTGGCACCCGGAGCCTTCTCAGTGTACTGCCGGCCTGTGGACAGTGTTCGCTCGCTACAAACAACACTGTCCACACCGGGTAGTGAGCTGTAGAGGCTCCTAGGAAGAAAAAATCTAAAAGCAGCATAGCTGGACTCGAAGCCAGGTCCTCCGCGAGGGAGTCCAGTACGCTAACCACTTAGCTATTCCCTTCCCTGAAACAGTTAAATCTATTTAATTTCATTTAGACAAGTTCCAGTAATTTATCAGTCGGTAACGTCTGTTGAGCTCTGTCCTTTAAAGTCGTGCACATAAGTCTTTCGTCCATATAAAGCCCAAGATAACGGACTATGTTGACTATTTGTAGAGGAATTACTTGTACTAAACTGGAGAGAGAGAGTGATAATATGTAGGGCAAAAATTATGTTTTGGGATTTGGTCTCATTTTTTTCGATGACCCACTGTTCTAAGGTGCTGAGATGGAACTATAGGTTTCTATAACTTATTAATGGATTATCGTTACTTGGATAAGATAGATATGTCATCAGCGTAGATAGGAAGCTTAGTATCAAGATTCGTTGGGATATCTGCAGTGAATACTTTGTATATACGATGAGACCTTGAATGGTACCTTGTAGCAATTCCGACGTCGGCAATTTGTACTTTAAAAATATTTGTCAAGCAAGTAGGATTTTAGAATAAGGTAATAAGTGGCTAGAAGGGTACATTTAAGCTTCCAGAGCAATCCAGAATGTCATACTCGATCGTAGGGAATGAAAACTCAAATTTCGAAAGTTTGACATGATCGTAAGTTCTCTTGTAGCAGTTAAAAAAAAAAAAACAAAAAAAAAAACAGAAAAATCTTTCGTGGGGAATCGACATTATAATAAAATTATTTGAGAAAAGCCTGAGGCTCCTCATTAAAACTAAATTCCCAGGAAAAACTTTTTAAACAAACGTTACAAATCAATAATAATGTTTAATTAGTAAAATGTTTAAACAAATTAGAAAAGAAATTTTGTCCTAAATTAACTAACTAAAATTCTATCTATACAATTTTTTTTACTCAGAAACATTATATCATAAACATTATATCATAAACTAAAATATATCCATTACAAATTAAAATTATATTTAATTTTTATTTCTTCCTTAAAGTTTCATTATACACATGTATAAAATAAACCCAAAAATACTTTGTAATTGGCTGTCTGGCCCATAATTTTAACGAATATGTCAGGCAGGGATATGTGTGAACATATAGGAATCCCCCTTTAGTGGATACTTTTCTTGACATGAGATAAGAAATTTATTGCTATACTACTACCCAGGGTATCTATATATATTTTAGCGTTTTCGATTGGTTTATATTTCTTCTGCGGCATATAAACTTTATACTGTAATAGATATAAATGATTTCAGTACAGTAATTTATTATTTTTTTTATGGATAGCGAGTTGTAAATAATATTTTGGTGAAAAAAAAAAAAAAATTATTTTTATTTAGTTTCTAATTTTGTTAAACATTGAAATTCAGGAAAATATTTTATGTTTTTTTTCAAAAGTCTGGAATATATTATAAACTGTTTATAATATGTTTTCTTTTTTTTTGATCTTTGAGATTCGATGCAAATTATAGTATTAATGACAATTCAGGGATAAGAATCAAAACTTCTGAGCTTTTCCTTTGAACTTGTCATATCTAAATGTTAGAAAATGCGGATTTTATCTCAAAGTTACAACAGAATTTTCAACAAAAAAAGTTATTTCAGCTGTATGTTTCTAATAGAAGTGACCGACAAAGTGATTGTTTTCTTACTGTTAAAGAAAATTGTTAGACCAGTTTTATAAAAATATATATATATATCTATATATATATATATATATATAGTCGGTATTAACCCCTCATGTAACATTATTCTAATATTATCAAAAAAAGAATATCAAATATGTGAATTTGTGTAGCACAGCACAAACATACATCACATACAGAAACATAACTATTCACTTAAACATGCGCACACAATATATACGGTGTTTATGTACACAATGTGTCGTACGATGCTCGAAACTCAATATCGAAATTTTTAAATTGATCGCAATACTTTCTTTTACCGCAATATGAGAAAGTATAAAAAAAAAAAAAATCTGGTGTGAAACACTCACATAACTTTCTCTCACTCCAGTTTTCAAAACTGTTATTGACAAATATTATAGTTAGTATACCAAATTTTATTATGAAATTCGTTGGAGTTCATCGAAAACTGAAAAAAAAAAACTATCATCAACTACGACAGCACTTTAGAGGGAAACATAACCCCGCCCTTCCCCCAAAAGCCTGCTTAAATGATTTTACCAGAAGAAATGTTTAAAATAAAAGTTGTAGGTCTTTATATGGGTAGTTCACATTCCTAGTTCAAAGAAAATCGTTGGAGCCGTATTAGAGAAAAAAGCAGAAAACTCGAAATTTCAACAACACATTTATTCCTGATTAATATTATTTAGATGACAAAATTGTATAGTAAACTGAAATAGCACTTTTGAGGAAAACCTAACCCCACCTCTACCTGAAAAAAGTGCCCTTAAATGAATTTTCCCAGAGAAATGTTTTAAATAAAAGTTCCTTGCGTATATCAAGTTTGAAGAAAAGCGGGAGCCATTTTTGAGAAAATCACAAAAAAGTGAAAAAACTATTCAGTTAAGTGGTACTTCCGGTTGAGGAATTTTGACAAATGACCTACTGTCGGATTCGACGGCGATATCTAAACGGAATCTCAAGTTTAAACTTTCTTCGCTTTTGAGCTAGACCGTTCGCATACATACAAACACACACAGACCATTTTTAAAAACCCGTTTTTTTTTTGCATTCAGGAGACCTCAAAACGTGTATTTCCGGTGAAAATTCTTGAAAATTTGACAAGATTACAATTCTTCCTCTTACTAGGAGTAAGAGCAAATAAAAAAACAATCTAAATGCAAGCCAAATAGCAATATTCTGTTGCTAAAACTGCAATCTTTTATCGCTAAAATGTAATATTCTTCTTTTAAAACACACTAATATTAAAAAGAAAAAAAAAAAAATCAATCTAGTATGGAATACTCAATGACTTTCTCATATTGTAAATCTCATAATTTTGATTAGGCAATTTTCTTTGGAAATTAGGCATTTTTACGATAGACATTATAGAGAGCTCGGATAGTTGGGCACCCGATTGAATCACAAAATTTATGCTCGCACTTCCTCGAAAAATATGTTCCAATTATTATTTTCTCATACTGCTAGAAAGAGAAAGTATGCTGATCGTGTCACAATTGTTCGAAATTAAATTTTCACCAGATATATACATACTTGTTTTGAGATTCTCGGAGTTAGGGAAAAGAAGTGGCCACTTAAGCCCAAACCGTTTAGATACTACGTTAGATCGGGGATTACGAAAGTTACAATGAAAATCTATTAATCTACTAACTAGTTTTATTGATTTTTTTTTTTTTTTGGTGATTTTTCCAAAACGGTTCCAAAGATTTTTTACCTTTAAACTGAGAATATTAAGTGTAATTCATATTCCTGTCATTTGTGACAATTGTCACATTTTTCCAGGAAAAATGGCTAGTGGCGCTGTCAGGTGGTCTGCAGAGTAGTTATATGCAGATATCTGCTACGTCCTAAAAGCGAAATAAGTTTCCTAGCACTCTATGTTTAAATACATATACTGATAAGAAAGAAATGTAAAAAAAAAAAAAAAAAATTCACTCAAAATATAATTGTATCGTGGCGATGTTTATAGGTTTCGCGAGTATATTCAGTCCCAAATCAAATTTACACAGTTAGAGACTGCAACACAATGTGAGTAACTGCATATTTCCCAATTATATTGCTTGGACAAAGCTATTGTTTGATATACCGGGAAATTAAATTAATTGTAAAAAAATCTACAAAAACAGAAGGTAATCTATTTTTTTACCACTCACGCTCCCAGAAATACTTTCTCACATTGTCAGGAGGGTAATGCACACGTATACCCAGTTAATAACCGCTATTGTAGAGAGGGAAGAAGTCAAGAATCAATTTTTTTTATTCCGCAAAAATTTTTCAAATTAAAATATGAAGATTTAAATATAATTCTAAATTCGAAATTATATCTGATGAAAATGCAATTATAACTAATGAAATTCTTTCGACCAGTTTTCTCGAGAAAATTATGAAAAAATTGAAAATAATTTTTCCAAAACAGAGTTGCATTTCAGTTTGATGGATTTTTTTTAGATAAATTTAATCAATTTTTATTATTTTTTCTAAATTATTGTCAAATATTCAACTGTTTTAGGAATCTAACCATTAATCATTAACACGTACACTTTAAAAAAGATAGACAATGATTTTTACGTGCACATACATACGTATATATAATATATTTTGCAAAATAAAGAAAGAAATAGTTACGAAAAATATAAAGTGTATTTAGATTAACCAAAAAAAAAAAAAAATAGAAAAATGTGCCACAAATAATTTAGTATACATATGTATATGTAAAATAAGATCGTGCATAGACTACATTTAGATAGAGCTGTGCCGCTTTGGAACTACCAACGGTGTTACATCACCATCTGGGCGTAAACATCAAGAGAGTGAGAGAAGGCCGACATTAGTGAAGATGACTGGTGCTCTCCGTCAGGATAGATACACTTTGTATATCCACAGCATCCAGTCTCTCTCTCACACACATACACACACAGACTCTCTCTCTCGACACTAGTGTATAATTATCATTAGCGCAGCATTGTGGCCAGTCACGGATTCATCGCCTTAAAAAAAAAAATGGACTTAACACGCTACTTGCATAACATATTACAATTTATTTCCTGCATAAATGTTCATTTCTAGATATATATTTATTTTAAGAACTAATTTATCATACAGGTAATATAAAAATAAAATATTTACGTGAATTATTTTAGTCATATTAATTTTATCCATGTAAATTTCTGATGTAAATAACTTTTAATTTCTACTAGGGTCGCCGCTTGGATAAGAGGCATCTTTGTGCAAATGAAATTCCAGCCGCCCACCCCTGAGTCAAGTGAGAAAAAAAATGGGTAAAACAAATCAAAACTAATTCAAAATACTATTCAACAAAAGATGAAGAAATAATAGAGCATTAAAAAGTTATAAATTGACAATACTTTTGCTATTTATATTTTTACTTTTTTTTAATTTAATGCGCGTCTTTCAGGCCGAGGTTGTGGTGTTACAACTCTACGCTAAGGAGATTATAAGGCAAGGGTTAGAGGGTAGAAGAGTGGCCATATACTCTGAAGTCGAAGGATACCTTTATAGGCCCCAAGCCCTTCTGCGGGTTGCCCAGCAGCCTAATTCACGCTTTTATCAAGGAATGGGTAGAAGACCAGCGTCTGCGTTGGAGAACACCAGGACAGAGGCAGGCAAAGCTCTTTATCAAGAGATATTTCCCTAAATTTACCAGAGATCTACTGAACCATATCCAAAGGGATATAAGGCTAATTGTAGGTACTGTAACTAACAGGGCATTGTAGGCTGAATAGGCACATGCACCATTTACTACTTGCAGACGACGCATTATGCCATTGTGCATTATGCAGGACCGAGAGGGAAACCCCGGTACATATCCTTTGCGAGTGTGCCAGCCTGGGGGGAACAAGGTTTCTTCAACTGGGGACTAGCAATCCCGAAGCCACAAGCTTCATGACGGAGCCACTTTCAGCTTTGCTAGGCCTGATTAAGAAGGCAAAGCTGAGGGATGTGCTATAATACCAGGGGATCCACAATAGACCTCTCAATGTAGGTCGCAGTGGAATGAGGCGTGGCCCTCCCCAATTTAATCTAGTCTAATCTAATTTAAGGCGCGTCAACATCTATGGTCATTGGCGTCCAGAGCCGCCTTAGTGCACTGCCGGCCTCCGGACAGTGTTCTCTCGCTACAGACAACACTATCCATCACCGAACAGTGAGCTGTAGAGGCTCCTAGGCAGAGAAAATCTAAGGGAAGCACTGTATTATTTTTTACCGTGTGCCTGGTGGCGTAGGACATAAGCCTATATGGCTTTTATCGTCCCGATGCCCCCCCATATCATCCCCTTAAATTCTGCCCCGGTAGCTTACCGGTCAGTCTACAATATCCCAAGATATGCTTTAACTCCAACTCGCCCAGACAATCCTGTGAGAGTGGTACCCTCCCAAATACGCGAAACCTATTACCAGCGAAACGGGGTCACTGACATAAATAGTGATACACCGTTTTCCTGACTCCGACATCGCAGTTCTGACAAATGGGACTAGACGTCCCCCCTTTGTTAAAGAAGTGACAGTCCAGTTGACCCCCACCAAGGTCCTCAGACCTGTCCTACTAAGGGACAGGAGGTACTCCGAAACTCCCTGCTTAATTCCTTTTATAAATCTTTTAGCTTGGAGGCACCTCTGTGTGTCTCCCCAGCATTTCTCCAAGACTCCCGTCTCCCAAAGTCTAATCTGTTTATCACGAAACCTCTTGGTCCCGGCAAGGGCTGGTTCAGGACCACAAAATGGTAATGATGATCCCTCCCTAGCCAACTGATCCGCCCCCTTAATGCCCTCTATTCCCGCATGTCCAGGTATCCAATAGAGACCCACTTTACCCGTCCGAGCCAAGGCGTTAAGCCTTCTCCTACATTCTCCCACTAGTTTTGAACTCCACCATGGCTTGCTCAAAGCCCTCAGTGCGGCCTGACTATCAGAGAAAGTCCGCACCTCTTTGATCTCTCTCTGCAACTCCCCCACAAGGCGACAGCATTCAATGATGCCCAGCATCTCGGACTGGAAAACAGTGGCCAAACCATCCAAGGCCACCGAACTCCCTCAGTCCAACTCCTGCAACCATGCTCCCGCTCCTGACAGGCCAATCCCCTCCTGCCTACAGCCATCTGAATAACAGCGAATAATGCCGTTACCCGCCTCCGTTGGCCTCGTGAGGTTATCATCCCCGGTACCGCGAATACTCATCTCGTAGTCCTCTCTCAAATCTCCATTTCTTGCTCATCTCATCGAGTTTAGATAGCAGAAATCGGTTTACTCGCCAAATCTCATCCTCGATCCTAGTGTGATCCCCCCGAAAGGTTCTCACCCATTCTACCTTACACCTCATTCTGAGGTACCCCTTCATCGCTTCACACACCACCACATACTGAAGAGGGGCTGGGTCCCAGCCCCAGCAACATCTCCAGTGCCACCGTCGGTGTCGTTCTCATCGCACCAGTAATAGCCAGCTCCTTGCAGCTTCTTGCTATTCCTCCCCACCAAGGAACCAGTCCGCCATGCCACTGCGGCATAGAATATCCTTATCAAGGAGTATCCTTAGCACTGTACTCGAACCCGGGTCCTCCGCGTGAAGTCCAACGCGCGAACCACTGAGCTAATCCCTTCCCTATATTTTTACTTTCTTAGAACTGTAGAAATATTGCGTTCATATTAATTGATTTTGCCCGGAAATCAATGTTTTACGGCTGTTGAATAAAAAAAAGAGATTTTTAGCGCATGGCATATATATCCCAAAAACGAAAAATCTCAAAAACTTTTTATTCCGTTTAGGCATGACCAATGTATCTGAGACATGGAGACTTCGGCCAAAATCCATTTTGATTTTTTTTTTTTTAGGATTTTGGAATTTTCTAGATTCTCTCTCTCAGATTTTCTAGATTTATCATTTTTTTTCAGCGAGACATTTTTCAAGGAGATTACATTTTTTAGAGATTCAATTGGATTTCAAATGTTATTAAGGTTTTATACAGGTGGCTGTCTTCAGGGATACACTGTAATTCAAGTACTATTTACTATCATGTTAATTAGCATATCCCCCTCCCCCACAATCCTATATTTATATTACTATATTAGTTAATGCGACTAAAATTTGAACAAAAATTTCCATGTTTAAATAATATTGACCAATAAGAATTTTATTAATGGCAATAAAGATAAAAACACCTGTGAGAGTATATTTGAAGATTGTATGTTCATATAATCCTTTGCTTAGATTCATGACGTTCGTGGGATTTTGCTACTTTAGCTAAGGGGCTGGCCGACAGGGCAACAGTTTATACAAATAACTTTTGGATAGCAGCCTAACCCTCTGTTTACACAGGAAACTGGTTCCCCAAATGTAGCGGGTAGATGAAATCATGTAATTCCATATCTCTTACCTATTAAAATGAAAAGACTTTACAAATTAAAAATTAAACTAGGTATACTACTTATTTCTTAAATGCTATTCATTTTCCTATATAACTTTGTATAATATGCCATTTTTAAAAAGTCAACAAATTCGGACATCTTTCTTCTCTTTCTTTAACTAAATAAAATAATTGAAAATAAGTGTACTGTGTTTGGACCTGCAATTATTAATAAAGCTACAACTTTATATTGTATCTTGGTGGAAATTCTTCGCTACAATTTCAATTTTTTCAATTTTCTCGAAAATGGCCACAACTACTTTCTTTAAACTTCGCATACTGTTTACGCATAATATATATAGGCCTAATACTTTTATTTGAAATATTTGTCTAGAAATAATTGTTGTTTTTTTTTTTTGAATTTACTGGGGAAGATGTAACGAAAGCTTTCTTCTGAAGTGCCACTTCAGTATAATACACGATTCCATCTATTAATAATATTAAAGATTTTAAGAATAGAAAATTTGGAATGCTAACTGAACCATAACACTTACCACTTTTATTTGCTATAGTTGCCAGAAAAATGAATCTTTAATATTACACAGATAATGAAAACATAAATTTCAATGAAAGCTATACCTGACTATTATACTATTCTGAATTACTTTTCCTCTTAACTCGCCCTTTATATACGTTTTCATGGTTACCAAAGGATTAATGACAATAGAGTTGGCCGAGTGTATTGTCTTCCACTAACGGTTTGTGTCTGTGATTTGCACCTTTTGCCAGCCAACGTACAAATTTCCTCTAAACTCAATATTTTGAGATATTTAATTTTCTTGCTTCTTGCTAGCATCACAATGCCATCACATGTTTGGTAAGAGGAATTCTGACGGTAGCTTTTAATCTGACGATTAGTGCTGTAATGTAATTGGTAGAGTGATGTATGTATGTATGTTTGTTTGTAGTGTAGCACAAAGGTTTTCAAAGGACTTATATATATATATATATTAGAGAGATATGTATTAAGAAATAGGTAATATGACACCACTTGTTTACAATAAATATATTAACAATAATTGAATTTAGATACGTTACAATATTACAATTTATTAGTTAATTCTCAGCTTAGTAATACACAAAAAAACTCTCGCACTTAAATCTTATGTAGCTAAATTTATGACTTAAATGTTTAAACTCAAACACTTAGTTAAAATGGGGAGAGTGAAGTTCTGATGACTGGTGTGCGAACTCGTTGAACTGCTGTAAACGACTGTCGAAATAATACTCCAAGTTTGTAATTAAAACTCGCCCTTTATATACGTTTTCATGGTTACCAAAGGATTAATGACAATAGAGTTGGCCGAGTGTATTGTCTTCCACTAACGGTTTGTGTCTGTGATTTGCACTCTTTTGCCAGCCAACGTACAAATTTCCTCTAAACTCAATATTTTGAAATATTTAATTTTCTTGCTTCTTGCTAGCGTCACAATGCCATCACATGTTTTGTTGTGACTCATAGAGCACTAACCTGGAGACATTCATTATATATAATGTAGTCAAATCCACGTTACTTCTACGTTCCCTCGTAGAATGTTCATTTCGCCATCATATAGTACCAGTTAGATGAAGATAGAATATTCCAGTTTTTTAAGATAAATGGTCACATATAATTGTAACACTAGGAATAAAAGAAAGTCATGTGAGATACCAGACATGATTTTTCCTTGATCTGAAATTAGAGCGATGTAAACGGAATTTTTTTCGCGCTTCTTCAACCGAAACCCTAAAAACGAAAAGTGAAAACTGAAGCTTAAGTTTGGATTATTTATAGATAAATTATTGGTTTTCATGTAGGTTGTCGCCTGCTAAAGATAGGCTAACAACTCAAAAAACGGTTAGAACGAAAAACAATCTAACATGTAAAACGATGTAATAAGATCCGAAGAGAGGGATCCAAAGCAGAGAGAGAGAGAGAGAGACAGGAGATGTGATAGTACGAAGAGAGGATCCAAAGCAGGGAGAGAGATGGGATCACTCTCTATTTAGGCCAGACTAGAGTGGGAGAAACTGTTACATGCAGCTGTGTCAGCCATACCGTCAGCAGAGTTGATACAGCAGTCACAACGCGTCAGCAGCCTTTCTCTTTACCTCTCACTACCATTTTATATATTTTAATGTAAGGTCCAGGCAGTTTGTGCTACTTTTCTATTATACAGTGTTCAGCTTTACTTCTAGTTTATTTATCATCTAACCCAACTTCTCTCCTTCTCAAACCTATTATAACGAAGAACTCAGCATTTATAATGTACGAGTATGAGCGAAAAAAATTAACTACCTCCATTGTTGCCCAACACACTGTAGATTTACCATTTACCATTATGAATTTAATTTTCTCAAAATATCTATTTTTAAGTAAATAAAAATGATATATATATATTTGTAAATAAATTGAGCTTTTGTTCGTATTTTAATGGAGTTCAATTTTGTTTAAATTATTTATTTTTTAAAGAAATTATTACTAGAAATGTGTCATATAGTTAACAAAATTAGGATATAGAATTAGATAAAATACTAAAATTATATTAGATAAACAATTATTAATCCTCTCCTGTTTAAGTAAAGAATATTGAACTTAGAAATAGTATATATGGTAACAACGGAGTGATTCCATGAAGTTTTTCAATTTGATCAATTTTTTTAAATTATATATATATTTAAATTCTCATTCATCATATTATAAGTATTTATATTTAGTTAACCAAACAATGTTTCGACGGCTTATTGGTGAATTCATTCAATAAAAGTGAATCGTCCTTAATTTTTGCATTTTTTAGTTCAATAATTAAACTAACATTACTCAGTCAGCTTAGGGTAAATCTAGGTGTACATGGGTAAACACCGAATTAGAATTTATTTTAATAATTTTTCGGACTTCTTAGAAAATCCTAAGTAAATTCTGGTAAACCTAGGTTCACTCACTAGGAAGAAACATACATATAAAACATGCACGCTCGCAAGACCATTCACTAAAAAACCAACCAAAATTAAAACCGCTTTATTAAATTAAATGTAAAATAAAGATAAATACATTGTTAAGATAATAAAATAAATAAAAAACATAAGAGTGAGAAAGTGAGAGAAAAAAATTCTGAACCAAAACAATGAAACTGATCCAGGTTTTGTTTTATATACTACAAGTTTGGATAACTGTGTGTGTGTGTATGTCCGTTCAGTTATAAGATACCATATTCAGAAAACATAGAAATAATCTAGCCCGGCGGCCAGACAATGTTCTGTTCAAAGCGCACTCTACATGGCTCAAATGGAATATATAGAGAGGATTCTTTTAAATCTCCATACATACAAGTAGAAGTATCTTTTGTTTTTGGATTTATTTATAATGTTTTATTTTGTTTTAAAGATAATACATTTTAATAATAAACTCAAAAAAAAAAGAAATATAAAGCAGAAAAGATTAAAGGCAAGAGATAAAGAACATAAAACGTGATACTCCCATTATTCAGGTATGTTATAGTGTAGTGTTCGTGGGAGTTTCACCTTGAATCTCCCTCTGTCTCATTCTCTCTCTCAAGTCAGTCCTTCTTCTCACTAGGGTGATAACAGGTGGTGGTGCGATCTACTACTATACTAAGTTCTTAGTAGGTTCCAGCTTTATGTAAGAAAAATAGTTTCCAAAGTTGAATTTGAATAAATTATAAACGGTTCTTTGTATGTTTTTCCCTTGTCAAATCTTGGTCACAGTATTCTTTATCTAAGTGCTTATGACAGAGAAGAAATTTCAGCCACTTAGAACGAATGTCAGATCTTGTAAACTTAAATGATGATGGCATTTAGTTTTGATTTGTTTAATTTGTTTAAGCCACCTCTCTCTCCAAATTGGTGGTTTGCATACTGCTATGGTAATAGTGCTTATCGGGACGTTAGAATTATTATATAGCAGTTTAATCTGCACGGGGAGAAAAGGATCATTTTTGAATAGATGTACGAGTAGAAAGTCCGGTGTCCTCCTAGACAAAATGAAACCTTAAATATTCCTTCCCTTGAATGGAGAAGAAGATTCTTTCATCAAAGTTGTATCTATGATTTATGTAATATAATGCAATGACTTGCTGAATCGTAGGTCGATTTTGAGGGGGGAAAAATTAGTTACTATCCGTGGGAGAATCAATTCTTAAGAAGAAGTGAACAGCTTCAGATTAGCTGGAATGCGTTTATGGAAAAAACAAGCAGCTTACAAACATATCTTGCACTAAAAACAGCCATTAAATACACCAACTTTAAGATAGTAGCAACAACATAACATATAAACAAACTGTATAAAAGTAATAAAAAATGGAGGATAAAGAAAGAAAGCGGCAACTTTCGCAATATAAAGTCCCCATCATCAAGTGAAAACATTAAATGGGTAGAAGAAGATAAAATAGCTGCCAAGAACACTTCTTCACTATTAAGGTGGGCGGAGGGAGGGATGAAATAATTATAGTTATTATTTTTACTTACTTTTTCATTGACTTTTTGTATTAAAGAAGTTAAATACTCGTAGTTGCTGCTGTTACAAGCTGAACAATTTGGTAATATTTTTATAGGTAATTCATAAAATAACTACATAATTGGATGTCAGTTTTTACAGCTACTTCATTAATAAATAAATAAGGAGAATAAACAAGTAGAAGATTAATTAAATTCCTCCTTATAACGGTCAGACACTGTCTAAAATAGTTTTTGGCGTCTGACAGCGATATAGCCAGTGGACAGTGGTGGAAAACAGTGGGCATATTCCTCCATATAGTCACTAAGTGGGGAAAAAAACGTTGCTTGGCATCCTGATATCATTACAACGTCATTGACAAACTCTCAGGCACTCCCTCACTGACACTCGATGACGACCACCATCGATGTCATTAATCATTAATATCATTAAGATTCGTGAGGATCTGAAGAACCAAGAATCCGTATAAATGCCATACAAATGGAGGCGAGTTAGCCCTTACAAAGGAATAGTTTTACAACAGTTATCGACACCAATAGTCAATATTATTCTACGTACTATCTATCTTCAGCCAGTCTGCCTCTCTCTTAACTTCTTCTTCTTCTTTTTTAGCACTACAGCCCTTGCAGGGCCTTGGCTTCCTTAATAATTTTGTTCCAGACCTCTCTATCCTTGGCCTTCTCCCTCCACCTTCTCAATCCGAGCATTCTTATCCCGGCTTCTACATCGTCAGTCCACCTCTTCCTGGGCCTTCCCACTTTTCTTCTTCCTGTCGGTTTGTCCTCATATAGTCTTTTCAGGATGCGATCTCTTTCCATTCTTATAAGATGTCCCATCCACTCCAGTCTTCGCGCTTTTATTTCATTTAAAATGTTGGGGGATGCGTACAGCCTTGCTAATTCCTCATTACTCCTAATTTTCCAATTCCCGTTAACCAGGGTTGGACCAAAGATTTTCCTTAGAACTTTCCTTTCCCAAACTAGGAGTAGTTTAGCATCACTTTCCGTGAGAATCCACGTCTCACACCCATACATTACCACTGGTCGGACAACCGTCTTATAAATACGAGTCTTATTTTTTTTGGAGACGCACGTTCCTTGAAAACCTTTTGTAACGCAAACAGGCATCTATTACTTGAGGCCAACCTATCTTTTATCTCTTTTTTTACATCTCTATCTTGCGTAAAGATGCAGCCTAAGTATTTAAATTGCCTGACGTTTTCGAAGGACTCACCACCTAGACTCAAATGGGACAACCGGCAAATGGCGTTATCAAATCTGGATGCCAGCATGTATTTTGTCTTTGAGTAATTTATTTCCAGACCTACAATCCTTGCCTTCTCCTTGAGTTGCAAAAAACCGTCTTCTAATGCCCTCAAGGTTCTACCCACAATAACAACATCATCTGCAAAAGCCAAATACTGAATGGATCGATTAAATATCGTGCCATTCGGATTGATTTCGATGCTTCTTATGACTTTTTCTAGCATGAGATTAAACAGTATCGTTGATAGTACGTCACCCTACCTAAGCCCTCTACCGATAACGAACTCTTCTGAATAACCTCCTAGCACCTTAACTTTTGCAGCCGAGTTTCTAAGGCACATCTTTACTAAACTAATTAGTTTAGAAGGTATTGCAAACTCATTCATGACCTCAAATACTTTAAGCCTGTACAAACTATCATATGCTTGCTTGAAGTCAATAAACAAATGATGCAGGTCTAGATTGTATTCATAACATTTCTCATGCATTAACCGCAGTGAGAAAATCTGATCGGTTGTTGATCTATTCCGCCGAAAGCCAGCTTGGTAATCGCCTAATATTTCGTTGGAATACACTGTTATCTCTCTTAACTATTCTCTCGTAATCTTATTCCCATTATCTTACAACCACTTTAAAGTCCTTGCAGTTT
The DNA here is from genome assembly GCA_011037195.1 of Triatoma infestans. NCBI lineage: Eukaryota > Metazoa > Arthropoda > Insecta > Hemiptera > Reduviidae > Triatoma > Triatoma infestans. The sequence continues at coordinate 48,186 of JAAEAF010007912.1, forward strand.
GTGTTTTTGTTTCAATATATCAGTGTTCAGCACATCTAAAGTTTATTTCTTTACTCTCCTAAATTCTCCTCAATTCTCTCTTTCTCACATCTACCACATACATACTCCTCCACATGTCATTACAATATCATTGTCTGACATTCTCGACCACCACCAAATAACACAGCCACTGCGTCAAAACACAACTAGGTATTGTTTCAGGTATAGAGGCAACACTACCCTGAAGAAGCTCATTGCAATAGTGAATTTTAAATTCTGAAACGTGCTATGGTAAAGAATGAAAATAATGAGAAACTAAAAACCAAAATGAATACAATACAATACATCTTTTTTTCAACCCAATATATATATGTATATAGCAATATGGTCATTCAGGCCAGCAACAAACAATTTGTAGAATAAAGTTATAGTAATAGTGGAAGGAGTGAGTTCGGAGAGTATATAGTACTCACTTGTTAAGAGGACTAGGGCAGTAATTCAACAAACTCTTGTAGACTAGTGGGGATGCTGCCTAGAGTGGCTGCAGAACTTCTTCACATCCCCATCAAGTATTTCTTGTTATTTGTTCACATACTTACTCACCGCACAAAGTTTTAACCAACTAGACAGAGAGAATGGAGAAAGATGCCCAGCTATATACTAAGTACTAGAACCTAGTTGTGGGTTACTTCCACCCATTACTTGACCCTTGCCAACCTCTACACTGATAGATTACTTCTCACAAGTATTGATAAATACTTTAGATACTATTTTTTGTCTATCATTTTTTTTATTTTATTTATTAATATCTTATTTCAACTTCTTCTTATAACTAATTATTGAAGATGGACATTCCATCCAAACAATAAGATATATTAAAATGGTTCAAAATACTTTTTTGTTTTGGAATCACTTGTTTCACCTCTGTTGACAAATCCGAGATTTCAGCTCTCCTAAACTCAATCCGGAAATGGTACTTTCACAAAAGCTCAGTGTTGCAATTCCCACAAAAACCCTCCAGACATAAATGTTTGCTAATAAAATTTTTCAAATAAAAGATATATGCATTTATTTGTGTAAGTACAGTATGCAAAGTTCACAGCAAATCTTTGCTGTCATTTCTGACAAAATTGCGTACTACTTTTTAAGTTGCGAGGCTGGAAACGGAAGGAAGTTATCCACAATTTTTTCATTTTTGAGATATTTTGTATACAAACACACATACAAACCTAAAAACTTTTTACTTTCTCTTATTTATTAAACACCTATATATAATATTGCTAAAATTACAATTTTCGAAAGAACATCAACTTCCCGGAAGTGACAACATTATTATCACTTTATTTGGATATTTTTCCGGAAATATGGATTTTAGAGGTTTCTGGATGTTAGATTTCAAATGTTATGGGGTAGGGGGACCCAAACAATGGTCTCCGCGGCCCGGAACTGGTTCGCAAGGAAAAACGTACTGGTCCTCAGAAAAGATTCTTTTCTGCCAATATTCCTTACAACAAGAGAAGCAGTTTAGTTTAGCAATTAGCGTGTGAGTTTCCGCTAAATATGTAATATATATGGCTCGAAATATTGCGGGAATCGCCGACATTTTAGAAAAATGTATAAGAATAAAACAATATATATAATTTCATTATTTAAAGAATTTTTCTACAGAGTTTATTATTATAACCAAGTGTAAATCATATCCTTTCTTTTAGTTATAGTGTGGGCGAAATACGAAAGAAAATACTAATCCGCAGTTCGGAAAAAGTTTGTAAAGCTCTGGGACCTAGTATAACTACCGGTAACTTAGTTGTGAAACCTATGGGCGGAGTTAAATGACGTCACACCTACTAGAAAGCTATGACAATGGGAGGAGCTTAACAACCGTCTAGGTGTCGCAGCTAAGTTGCCGAGCTACTTGTTACTGTTATATGTTAGTTAGCACGAGCCCTTTAATTTAATGTTTGGAAAGTTAAGTTTAAAGAAAGTTTATCAATTTTATAACTGTATTAACTGCAATATCAGTAAATAGTTTCAGTGTGGCACACCAATTTTGAAAGTTTGATAGGATGCAATACTTTCACTTCTTACAGCAATGACAAAAATAAATAAAACAACAAAAAAAGATCGATGAAATAAAATTAACATATAGAGAAATATCACAATTTTATTCGTAAAAATTACATACATTCTGTGCTAATTTTTTTTATTTTTATTTTATCTCGAGAGGTTCGCATATGGTAGAAAGTATTTTTGTAATAATAGGCAATCTAGATTTCTATAATATTAGTTGAAATACAAGTTATACTGGTCTTGTGTCAGATACAAGTTTTTAAAAAAGAAATGTCGGTCTGTCGGCCAGTTGGTTGATTAATGTAAAGCCACTTTAACATTCCCTCATATAATATATATATATGAAATTATTATTAAAAAAAAAATTGCAAAAATAGTCCGACCTTTCAAAGAATTTTATATTTCAACTTCTGGATTTTCAAGATTTTTATGGTCACAGTTTGACGAACTTAAAATTACTGTAATGCAAGAATAGACGTATCGATATTTATTGACACCAGATTTATTATGTAAAACTTAATTGGGATATACAATGTTCACATCTGACCAAAAATATACACTCTTACTTTCTCTTATTGTTTTTGGAAAAAGTATTGTGGTTGGACCAAATTTTCAAACAGAGTTTTCACTTCATATATATATATATATATAATTATTATTATTATTATTATTATTATTATTATTACGGAAAAAATTGATTTTAGCGAACGGAATTTTGTGTGTGTGTGAAAATATTAACAAAATATCTGAAAAATCGCTGAATGCTCAAAACTGGTTTTCCACTTGGATACTGCTATCGTCATCAATCACGAAAGACAAAATCCATCAAACGGAAGGGCGACTTTTGTGCATGTGTGTTTTTTTTATGAGTTTTCCGAATGTTTTTTTTTTTTATCATCGTAAAGAGCTCCATTGATTTTTCTTTAAACCTTGCTACTTACTAACTACGTATCTACAAGCCTATCACTATTATTTTTGGAATATTTTTTTCCAAAATAATATTGATATTTAGAGTTTTCCTAGGGAGTGCTACAAAGTTAAGTGTAATGTGCTAAAGGGCCACACTTCAATACAATGCACAATTCTATAAATTATATAATATTAAGTTTACCATTAGGTATATGCAAATGCTGGATTTCCAGGTTTTCTTTAAATTTGGAACGCTAACTACAGATGTAAGATCATATTTCCATTGTAATGACATAAAGTCATAGCAATGTCAAAGTGGTTCCAGCCAGCTGCTATCTTCACAAAGGATGGCAGGAATAAAAAATAATTTATAACTAGTGGCCTAGCCGGCCGCTGTCTTCAAGACAAGGCCGCGGCCAAATAAACAAAACCAAGGGTCAATACTTTACATCAAAGCAAGCACCGATAAAGCTGGCCATGGTCACCGAACTAACGAAGGTCGCACACTAGGACAGATGTCTTGGTGTGAGTGTTGCTAACACTAATATAAACTTCGTCCCATTGGAAGAGGAGATTATTATACACGATCATTATACATGAGTACGTCTTATCATTATACACGAGTACATCGTTATACGAGCAGCAGTTCCGCGTCCCTATACAGGCTTTACTTATACTTATTCTTCATAATTGTGCATCTTAGTTTATTTATTTTAATCATCTTAAATTATTTGTTATTTTAACTTTAAATTATCTAAGTATTTCATTTTAATAGTTACCATTTCTCACATTTAAATTACTGTAAAAATATAGTCTATTTTTATAAATTCAGTGTTATTAATTCGAGATCTAACTTCCAAAATCTCTAAACTAACTTCCGCCCTCTTCAAGACATCTACTACATACCATAGGAATCACAATAAACGATTCCACTACACCACCTTTAGACCTACACTAGTCTATAGTAGAATGGAATTAAAAATAAATTATATGAACTTCACTAACGCTTTGCTTATACCTAAGTCTAATTTTGTACAGATAAACAAAAAATTCCAGCGTAAAAAAAAAAAAAAATTTTTTTTAAAATGCACGACGACCTTCATGAAGGATTTTTGATGCAGACATTTCTGTTTTCAAATATCTAGCAAAGAATCAGAATCATACTAAAACAGGTTCAGGCATCCTTTTATCACTTACTTCTTAGCCATAAAAATTGTATCATCATTGTCAAGAATGACAATTTAATTTAAAATCTTTCAATAATCAAATAACTAAAAGTATGTCTAATAAGGTGACTTGTATTTTAAATTCTAAATAAAATACTTGGGAACAACTTAATACATATATATATATATAAAGGTAGTGCCTAGAATACCAAGAAGTGATTCATTAAAGTTAAGTTGAATAACACAACGAAGAAGAATCAAAAATAACAAGTAGATATACATTCAAAAGAAGAAAAAATAAGAAATAAAAATAAAATTTAAAAAAAAAAAGTATAAAGAATTAATAAAAAGAGTTTTAAGTGTGTTGAAGAGAAGTGGGTGCGTGAGAAAGTGTTTACACCGATAGAGTGAGTTAAGTTGCAGTGGTGGACTGCTGGCCAGTCTGACTGTATGTATGTATGTCCGTCTGAGTGTGTATGTCTGTTATTGTGCCCGTATATACGTGTCCGTGGTAGTAGACTTAGTTGTGTTGTGTCCTATATATAGATATATATTTGTGTGTGTAAGAGAGAGACAGAGCGACAGACAGACAGAGAGAGAGTGATTAGTATGTCTGGTATCAGTGGCTAGGCAAGGTTGCTAAGTTTGTTCTCTTTAAACTTTACTACTTGATTTAAGTCTTCTTCTCAACAACTAACTTAATTCACATCTTTGGGTAGTAATTAATTATCATAATTATATATATTATGTTTTTATACATCATCTAAGTCCTTAGAAAATGGCACAATACCATTATCTAAGTTCTTGGTCCCGCACATAATCGAACTGCAAAAAAAAAATCATACCTTTCTGAAACAGTTTTTTACTTTATATTTCTGTTATTCAATAACTCACACAATTCTAAGAGACAAATTTCCTAAAAGGCGGTAACCTAACTTATAAGTAGATTATAAACTCCATGCATACTGCAAATGTGTCATAGAGTAGATTAGACTGAAAAACGGGGAGGGCAGAGCCTCATTCCACTGCGGCCTGCATTAAGAGATCTGTTGTGGATACATTGGATTATAACACATCGTTCAGCTTCGCCCTCTTAATCAGGCCTAGCAAAACTGAAAGTGGCACCTCGTGAAGCTCGTGGCTTTGGAATTGCTTGTCCCCAGTTGAGAAACCTTGTCAGGCCGACACATTCACAACACAAAGGATGTGTACCGGACTTCCTCCTCAGCCTTGCAGTACCGGCATAACAGTTGCCTGCAATTAGTAATTGGTGCAATACCTATTCAGCCCTGTTAGTAGAACCACTATTAGCTTTATATCCCTTCGGCTATGGCTCGTAGGTCCCTGATAAATTCAGGTAAATGTCTTTTAACAAAGAATTTAGCCTGCCTCTGCCTTGAGAGTTCTTTCCCACCATTGCAAACGCTGGTGTCTTCTATCCAATCCTTCCTTGATAGAAGCTTGAATCAGGCTCCTGGGCAACCCGCAGAAGAGCTTGGGGCCTATAAAGGTTTCCTTCGAGCCCTCCTTCGGCAGGGAGTCCGCCCTTTCGTTGCCAACGAATCCCCCATGTCCCGGCACTCAGGCGAGTTTCAACTTATTTCGAGCACCCACCTCGATTAGGTAGGATAGGAAGTTCCTCACCAGTCTTGAGACTATTTGCTGTGAAGAAAGTGCTTTCAAGGCTGCCTGACTATCGAACTATATGGCCACTCTCCTGCCCTCCAATCCTTCCTTGCCTTACAATCTCCTTAGCACAGATTTGTAACGCCACAACTTTGGCCTGAAAGACTGTGGTGTGCTTCCCTAGGCTTTCTAGAGCGACTGTATGTATACCAGACCGAGTTACCAAGCAAAGGGGGATCCCTGTCACATTCATCCCTCTTCGGTATAACACTATGGAATTTCTTTTCAGAATAAATTATTGAACCTACTGAAGATGGGAACATTTCCCGAAACATTTACGGAAAACTAAGAAGATTGCTTTTTTATTACTTCCTGTCCGAAAATCTCGACAATTTTCGAAATAGTGGAAGGGTCGAACAAACATTCCTCAGTTCATACCTATCACTTTTCTTGGAAATTTTTTCCAAGGAAGTTCATTTAATGAAGTTTAGAAGGAGGGCGGGAGGGCTATGCTTTCCCATTATATTAAATTTAGATATTTCCCATTTATATAAAATTGTAGACAAGTAAACATTTACAAAAATATTATAGTTTGTAGAAAATTTGTTAATTTTAAAACTACGTAAAGTGCAGTAAGGGAAAGTCAGTGTGAATGTTTCATACCAGATTTTCCTGTTCTATTACATTAATTTTCTCATTAATAATTAAAACTGTTCAATATTTATTAACAAAATAGATTGGCCAATTGTCAGAGTACTATGGCCTAGAAACATGGAAACAATGATAATAAATTTATTCAGGGCCGAAGCGGTGGCCTAATATCATTTACTTATTAGGTCTTCTTGCTTAATTAATTTCAACAATCGAATGTAACATTGTGACTCCTAACTCTGAACAATGTCTATTTTGATTGTATTGTTGATTTTCCAATATTAATTTATTAAAATCTTATTTTAATTCACTAAAGCGGCAAATATTTATTTAGATTAGAAATTTTTTTAGAATCATTAATTTTTTTAGTTTCTCTTATTCCTGATAAGTGAAAGTAGTATTGCAAACGTGCCAAAATTCCGAAATTGAGATTTGATTGGAAAATACTTGTTTTGAGATTCGATGAATAAGAAAAGAAAATCTCAAAATTTTCTTTAAACTTGACATTTTGACAATATGTTAGGTTGATTTTAAGTGGTAGCCGTTTTTTTTTTTTGTTTTTTGTGTTTTTAAATTAAGTTTTACGTGAATGTGATTATGTACGTATGATAAAACACGGCCCGCAATTAGCCTTCAACAATCTTAAAGGTTGTTATAGTTAGGCCTGACTCATAGATAGATAAAAACCTTTCAAATAAAAAGTGATAGGCTTTAATATCTGTTTAAAGAAAAATGTCAAAATGACCAAAATTCCAAGTACAGTGAATTTGCCGATTTTCTTAATAATCGTAAATCTATCCAGACTTTAATTTATCTTAATATTATGTATTGAAGTGGCACTTCAGAGAAAACTAACCGTTGCAACTCTTCAAGAACCTTTCAAGAATCAATGTTCCATGTAAAACGTTTAAAGAAAAAAAAAGTTAGTAAGGATTATTATATTTTTGCAATTATTACTTGGCGGATAAAGAAACGATGATTAAAATACTGGGCCCAGTTGATCGCTCTATAAATTCCGCATAACTTCCAAAATAATTTTAGGGGGGGCCATGTTTCAAATAAAAGTAATACGTTTTTAATCTGTGAAGTTATCATATCAAGTTAAAAGGAAATCGTTCTCGTCGTTTTCCAGAAATTCCCCCCAAAAAAATATAAAGGCGCACTTCCGGTTAACCGAATTTCTTCAAAATTGGAATTC
>JAAEAF010007914.1:0-37649 GCA_011037195.1 Triatoma infestans
ATTCTAACTGTAATAAATGGGGGCCTCTTATAATTTAATAAATTGATTTCTAATCCGTTGCCATATCCGCTCAATATTTTTCACCGACACTATAATACTATAATATATAATACAACCCCATTACTTCACTAAAATAAGTGAAAATAATAATCACAAAATTAATTGTTTACTCTTCTTCTCACACCAACAAAAGTAAAACTACTTTACAAACTATCTCTTACTCCCCTATGTAAGAAAAAAAAGTACAAAATTAATATTTTTAGCGAATGGTCTGTTTGTATGTGTGTGTGTGTGTGTGCGAACAAAACTTTCTCAAACTTAAGTATATTAACAGTTTTGGTATTGCCACCGGCGGCGTATCAGACACAAAGGTTTCAAGCAAGATCTAACAACAGGAAGTGTATCTTTAAGGAAGTGGTTTTTTTTTCTGTTTTTCAATTTTTCGTAATTTTGTCGAAAACAGCTCCGACATTTTTTTTTTTTTTTTTAAACATCGTGTACTTACTATCTAGAGAATAAAAGTAAAGACCATATAGTCATTTCTCAATTAAATAACTAAGGTTAGCTGAAATTTCTAAAAGATACACTAATAATCTTCTTCTACTCTGTCATCGAGCTATAGATGACTTATGCCTTTAGCCAGCGGATGTATTCTTCTTTATTGCCTGCCATTCTTGGGATAGATGTATTCCAAATAGCCCATTCTCGGTCTGCCTCGTGTCTGCGGCCCTCGAATTTGGCCTCAATCAAGCACCTAATCTTCTCCCTTTCGCTACTTCTACAAACGAGGCTAAACCAACTCAACTGCCGATTCTCCAACGTAGTCAAACAAAGGGCTGAATCTCTAAGCTGCTCCTTATTGATTCATTTCTTATTCTATCGCGATTAGTCTTTACTTCGACACGACGGAGAAATCTCATTTCGGCAGCCATAAACCGGCTTGCGTGCTTATCCAGCCAGCTTGGTCCACGATTCTGCCCCGTACTGAAGAAGGAGTAGTAGGTAAATAGACTTGAAGACGGACATTTTTAGATTCCTGCTGACCTCTTTTTTTATCGACCAGGTATTCCACGTAAGCTTTATTTGCCACGCTCACCCGATTCCATACCTCCTAGGTCAATCCTACCATTCCTGCTAAACAAGACTTCCAAGTATCTGAACTACCTGTTCCATGAATGTCCCTTCACATTCCACCTGAATTGATTCCAGCGTCCTTTAAACGTGCATTACTTTGCTTTTACTCACGTTCAGCGCCATTCCTTTCCATTTGAGCACCTTATACCATTCAGTTAACCAAATGCTAAAGATGCTCTTTGGAACTCACAATCAGGACCACATCGTCCGCGTAGAGAAATCATTGGGCCTATATATCGATATATCCAGTTTCCCACCATTACTTGGGGATGTTCTTCTTTTACATATCTTTATGTATCTCGTCCAATGAAAAGATGGATTAATACCTAAAAATATTAAGGTAAATTAGAAATGCTTAAATTAATTTTTTTTTTTAATATTAATAACAATTTAACAACAAATTAAATATTAGAAAATATAATCAAATTTAGCTCAACAATAACCTAATATTAACCTTGCTGAAGATAACCTTCTACTTTTTAATAGGACAACATTCTCTTAAGAGACTTTACCGTACTCTCATCAGTTTTTATATCTTTTTTTTTAAGTAGTTTTAGCTTTTATAGAAAAAATATAATATTTGACGCTATAGTAAAATCTCTTTACAACTCTCATCATTTGTCCAGGATAACTCGATAACGCTGGACTGAGCAAACTAATAGAATATGCACTCTACTCTCTTGTCAAATAATTTGACTATTTTTAATGAATGTATATTCGGTGAAAACAAAATGTTTTCTTAGTTAGAGGACATCAAAACGTACTTTCATATATACATATAAAATATTCATATATTCATGAAACTTCCGGGACAAAAACAACATTAAGCTTTCTCATAAAGCTTTACTTCAATCAAAGTAGACTTTTTTTTTTTCAGAAAGCAGCACTTCAGCACAACCGGAAGTAACATTATACTGAATGAATTTTTCCGTTAATTTTTTGCAATTTTCTCAGTAACGATTCCAACGATTTTCTTCAAACAAAGTATATCAAATAGCCATATAAAGTGGTATAAATTTTATTTGAAACATATCTCCGAAAAAATTTATTTAAGGGCGATTTTGGAGGGAGGAATGGGGAGGGTTATGTTCTACTTTTAAGTTTCCATTTCAATTTATTATACATACGACTCTTTCATTCTACACAATGTTACTTAGAATTAAATATGTTGTCGAAATCGGATATATTGTACTATTTACCAACAAGACTTAAACAATTTTTCTCAATTCTTCGCCGTTAATTTATCCAAAAATTATGTCGAATTAAAAATAAATGCAAATTCAGAAATTATTTACTAATATAAAGCACAGAATTGTAATGTCATTTAGTTAATATAATTAAAAAAGTAAAAAATAGTACATCATAATAACATCATAAATATATTTTGTGTAAAGTTAACCTAAAATCCCAAAAGGACTAGAAAAACTTGTAAAGGGAAAAGTTCTTAAAGTATAGAAGAGCTCTTGTATGATCCTGAACTCCTGATACACAACCTATTTTATATGTAGATCATGTGCATTTTATTAAACATATCATCATCATCTTAATCTCTCTCTCTCTCTCTCTCTCTCTCTCTTCTTCACTTCTTTGTAATACACACATTCCTTTTATACCCCCTCCAATTAAATTAAAAATTATACAAACACAATACACACACACACAGACCAACCTTCACCATAATATATATACCGTGTAAAATAATTAGTTTAATCACAAAACCCGTTAATAATCACATTAATAAAGTAATTTAAATAAATTGACCAATCTATCCATCCTGCTTCTTTAATTAACGTCTGGAGGACCCCGGGTTCAAGTCCAGCTGTGCTGCCCTTAGATTTTTTTCTTCCTAGGAGCCCCACCCTACAGCTCACTTTCCAGTGATTAGGACAGTGTTTTGTCTGTAACGAAAGAACACTGTCCGAAGGCCAGCAGTGCACTGAGAAGTCTCCGGGCGCCAGTTGACCATAGATTTTGACGCGCCTTAAATTAAAAAAAGAAAGAATTAACATTTCTATCAAGCCCCAAGTTTAAAAGTAATTTCTGTTATCCGAATATATGCGTTCATATGTACAACAAAATAATCTTACAATTTTGAAGTTATTGTACAAGTAGTGTCCACGAGGGAGAACTGTGCATTACACATATGTGGGACAAGGTTTTTCTAGGAACGCTGGAAAGAACTTGTGGATCACCAGTTCCTCTGATTTCAATCAACTGGATTTTATTATCTCTGATTGGAGGGCACGCAAAACAAATTGTATATTCCAAAAATCTATTGAGAACATCAATCAATAGGAGATCGCTGTGTAGACGAGCAAGGGGGGGTATGTATTTCAGCGGCGGAGGAAGGTCTCTTTAAACAACTATAAATCAACGTAGTAAGAGCAACGATAAGATAAATCAACATTTTTTTTACTTTCTCTTACTCCTAGTAAATTTTCTATTTTTCTTTTGTTTATTATTCTTTGTTTACTTTATTAAAGGCTACTTGATTAAAAAAAAAAAAGAATCAGATAAAGTAATAAACCAGTATTAAAATTAGATTTATAGAAGATTACAGCGACAAACCAAGTCGATGTGGCTGTTCAATTTCATTGAGTTGCATAATTCAATTTCTCCCAAAATATGGCTGTAACATGAAAACAGCTGATTTGCGAAATATATATTTATAACCTGATATACAATTTATAGTACCTAGTAAAACTGTAAGAATACAAAGGCATTAACAGAAAATCGTTAGGAACCAAGAATAGATTACGCTATTTAAATAATGCCATGAGCGCTTCTCTGTTCAAAAAAAAAAATAATTATAATAATAATTGCCAGTCACTACTTCTTAGATTTTTTGTTTACATTCTATGCCTAACGCCTCATTACCACTCACCGGAACCTCCCAAAAAAATTGTATCAAGTAAAAGTGATATGCCTTTTTATTTTCTTTAATTACCTGTTAGATAGAAATATTACAATCGTGCCAGATTTTCGAAATTCAGTTAGCACCGGAAATACACCTTTTTGAGATTTCCTGAGTCCAAAAAAAAAGTGGTTTTCTAGAAAATGGTTTGTTTGTGAGTGCCTAAATAATATTTAATTAGAATCAAATTCGTATGTTGTCGAAATCGCGTATTCAAAGAAAATCGTATACCGGAAGTGCACTTTACTGAAAGTAATTTTTAGGTTTTTTTTGCATTTTTCTCGAAAAAAAAAAACGGTTCTAAACGATTTTCATTAAACTTTACAATATTTAACTACACATATAAAAGAGCTACCCACCTTTTTATTTGAAACATTTATGTGGGAAAATTTTATTTAAGGGCATTTTTGAGGGACGTTTCCGAGGTTAGGTTTCGTCCTGAAAGTGCTATTTCAATTTCTATCATCTAAAAAATATTAATTAGAATTAAATATGTGGTCGAAATCCTGAGTTTGAAGATAATTGGATGACTTTATTTGAATAGGTTTTTCAGTTTTTGGGGGAGGGGGATTTTCTCCATAAAAATATCAACCGGTTTTTAATACTAATAAGAATTGACAATGTGAAGAAAATTTGCCATTTTGTAGTAAGCGAATGACGTATGAGTGTTTCACACTAGATTTTTTTTATCTATTACTAGTATACCAAGTAGAGACATACAAATTATTAGGAGCAGTTTTCGATAAAAATTCGATTAACTATCCCTAGACAATCTTCGATATCTTTTATAACCTTAAATATTTTAAACAAATATATTGATAAATTTCAATTTTTTTTTTCAACCAATTTTAATGAAATATTACAAAATCATTAATCATATATAAAGCCCATATTCTATTTATTACATATAATTTTAGGAAGTGAGGAATCGTATATTTTGCAATGTACGGATTTTATGATCGACCTATAAAGGCAATGGAAGTTGACCCTAATCAATATTGATCAGGGAAATTATTTCAAATAAAAGTGATATGTAATTATTAAACAGACAATATTTCAAGTTTTAAAAACATGGTATTGAGCAGTGCCGATGATAAAGTAATTTTCATTTCCTGTTAAATGTTTTCAGTGACCATAAATTTAAAAACAAATTCTTTTTGTAATTCTACAGAATAAAGAAAAATGTCCTTTCAAACATGAGGGAATTAAAGTAAAGAAGAAAGCTAAGAAAACTAGGTTGCATTCAGTTAAATGTAAACAGTAACAAGAATATTTTATTAAAGTGAAATGAGCTGGCGAAAGTAGTCTACCTAGCGTCTGTGTACAGCTCTACTTCAAATATAAAACATAGTAAAATAAATGGTACTGTAATGGACTTAAATTGTCACCATGGTATCCTAACCTTTATTATGTAAAGCAACAGAATTATATGGGAAGTTGCAAGCTATTAAAATAGAACTTCAGTAATAAAATAATAAAGGAAAAGTAAACTATAAAATGAAATAGAAAAAAAAAATCTGGTGTGAAACACTCACACAACTTTCTCTTACTCCTGTTCTCAAAATTATAATTGACAAATTTTATAGTTTGTGTACCAAATATAACGAAATTCATCGAAAACTGAAAAAAGCTGTTCAGTATAAGCGCACTTTATTTCTAATTAAATTTGTTTGGATGATAGAATTGTATAATCAACTATGATACCACTTTAGGGGAAACTGCAACCCCACCCCTCTCCTAAAACTGCACTTACATGAATTTTTCCAGAGAAATATCTTAAATAAAAGATGTAGATCTTTGCATTTTTATTTTGTATACGAAGTTTCAAGAAAATCATAGGAGCCATTTTTGAGAAAATCGCGAAAAAATGAAAGAATCATTTAGTAAAGTGTCAAAACAAACGCACTTCCCGGTTATTTGATTTTTCTCAAACTCGGAACTTCAACAACATATTTAATTCTAATTAACATTATTTAGATGACAGAATTGTCTAATAAACTGAAATAGCACTTTAGATGAAACCTAACCCCACCCTCCCCCAAAAGTGCCCTTAAATGAATTTTCCCGGAGAAATGTTTCAAATAAAAGTTGTAGCTCTTTGTATGTGTAGTTGATATACCAGATTAAAGAAAATCGTCGAAGAAACCGTAGAAAGTTCAAACTTATATTCCGTTTAGATATCCCCATGGAATCTGACCATACGTTTATCCTGTCAAAATTCCAACCGGAATCCACTTTATTAGTTTTTTTTTTTTTTTTTTTACTTTTTTGCTATTTTCTCAAAAATATTTCCAACGATTTTCTTCAAACAAGATACGTCAACTACACATACAAAGAGCTACAACTTTTATTTGAAATATTTCTCTGGAAAAATTCATTTAAGGGTACTTTTGTGGGAGAGGTGGGGTTATGGCTTCCCCTAAAGTGCTATTTCAGTTAATTAGACAATTTTGTCATCTAAATAATGTTAATTAGAATTAGATATGTTGTAGAAATTCCGAGTTTGCAAAAATAGGATGACCGGAAGTGCGTTTACTTTACCACCCCTTACTAAATGATTTTTTTTTTTTTTTTCACTTTTTTGCGATTTTCTCAAAAATGGCTTGGACGATTTTCTTGAAACAATATATAGAAACTAATCATACAAAGATATACAATTTTTATTTGAAACATTTCTCTGGGAAAATTCATTTAGAGGAGGGGTGACGTTATGATTTTCTCAAAAGTGCTATCATAGTTGATTATACAATTCTATCATCCAAAAAAAAAATTAATTAGAAATAAATAATGGCCGAAATTTCGAGTTTCAAGGAAATGAGTAAACCGGAAGTGCCCTTTTACTGAACAGTTTCTCTCAGTTTTCGACGAATTTCATTAAATTTGGTACACTAACTATAAAATTTGTTAATTACAATTTTGAAACTGGAGTAAGCAGTATCACATCAGATTTTTTTTTCTTCAGTTTTCGTGATTTTTCTCGAAAGTGATTCTAACGTTTTTCTTTAAACATTGTATAGATCTACACACATAAATACCTATCAATTTTTTTTTAAAAACATTTTTCTTAATGAATTGATTTTATAGAGTTATTGTGGAAGGGGAATTCTTCCTTTCTTTTTTTTGTAATTTAAGGCGGGTGAACATCTATTGTCATTGGCGCCCGTAGGCTTCTCAGTGCACTGCCGGCCTCCGGACAGTGTTTTCTCGTTATAGACAATACTGTCCATCCCTGGACAGTGAGCTGTACAGGCTCCTAGGAAGAAAAAAATCTAAAGTTAGCACTGGTCTCGAACCTGGGCTCTCCACGTGGGAGTCCAGTACGCTAACTACTTAGCTATTCCCTTCTCTGGGGGGGAGTCTGTCACTTATTTTAAATTTAAATTTAACACAAGCTATTTGTTTGGTTACAGAGCGTTCCCAAATAAGGTCCTCCAGGTATACAAGTAAAATCCCCACCACAATTTTAATGGCATGAATCCAACTCAACATTGTAACGTTGCGATTTTAAAGAAAATTTCATGATTAAATTGTATTAATTAGAGTGAGAGAAAAGAGGTGCGAGTGTTTCATGCCACAATGCCACATTTTTTTGAGGTTCTTTACTAAATACAGAGCATACTTTAAAGAATGATCTATATCTGCGTATAATACTAATTTTGTTTATTTTATCCGAAAGAACACTTTGCAAGGCAAAGAGGGCAGTAAATGCAATTCATTATTTACATATCTGGTGAAAGGCTTATAATTTCACTTCTAAAAACTATGATGCACTAAGAAATTTAGGAAAGGAAAAGTCCTAAAATTGATCCAGAGCACATAATATAACAGTTGGATTGTTAAACTGGAGCCATTTTTGTCTCCAGAGGTTCCTTAGGCCCAAAGCACTGAGGCAAAAATGTTCCCCAAACACAAAAGGCTATGATGAAACAGGGTAAGTCTTTAAACGAATGATTGAGGGTTAGTAGTGCGTTAATGATGCATTTGCTATTCATGAAGGTTGAAGAGGAATCACCTGGAGTTGGAGGAAGTTATTATATTAAGAAGGTTAAGAAATTCAACTCTTTCAATCTATCTCCGGAAAAATCGATGTGGTTAAATGAAAAAAAAATTTTTCACATGGAACCATTCGGAAACTTAACCTATTCTGACTAGACACAGATGTAGGAAAAACCTATGATAATCAGTATAGAGGGTGTTTTCATATGTTGGTGCGGCCTAGAAGGGCCAAACGAAAGGATTTTCTTAGTAATAAGATCCGGGGAGTAATATGTCGCATTAGACTATAAAAACTTTGAATGCCACGAAAGGTTGAAGATCAAAAAGAAGATCAACACAGAGTACTGAAAAAAGAAAAAGATTACTGCAATTTAATAAAAAGAAATGCAGAGATGAAAATCATATTAAGGCGATTATTTTACAAATTAAGTAAATCCATTCAAGATAAGTAAATCAACCTTTCATTTGTTGACTTCATAGTGCAACTTGACTATTGAATGATTGCCCAGGTTTCTAAATTTGAGTTCCAATCAATTGCTCCGTGGTGAAAACATTGCCAAAGATGATTATCTTTTAATTGGAATCTTTAGCAAAAAACTCCTATTTTAATAAAACTTTTCCTAGAACTTAAAAAAAGGAATGAAAAAATGGAATGAAAAAATTTAAATGAAATTATGCAAGAAAATGCAGTTTAATATTCAAGTTTGACCTCACGACAATATTAATCCTGGGCAAGATCACATGGAATGGCCTAGAGCAAAGAAAGTGGTTCTTAGAAACCTACATGTTTAAAACTTTCCTATCAACTATTCTTAATATCACAGTGATGATTTTTCTCTTAGGAAAATAATAGTGAAATATTTAAACGGATATTATGAAGAACAGAACTTTCTCTTACTTAATTATTAGGTGCCAATTGGCTAAGTCAAACTTAGAATTTTCTCTAATGATATTAAATTCTGAGTGAAACATACCTATAATAAAGTGACATTATAGAAATTAAAATAAAAGTCGTAGGGACATCCCAAAGTAGCTTTTCCTATTATTTTACTTGTCTGGCCGAAATAGGAGGATAACGGGTCCGAACGGATGCCTCGACGAAAACACATCAAATGGAGAATAAACAAAATAGTACTTGAAAACGAAAACAGGAAATTGGGAACAAGTTTTTGAAAGCTTTTAGAGGTGACACTACCCTGAAGAAGCCTATTGCAATATGCGCGAAATGTCGGTTTATAACCAACCACTGATGCGGTCTCAACTCGAAGATCTAAGTGTCCTACAGAAAAAGTTTTTTTTAAACAATGTTCAAAAAATTTTTTTTGGTGGGATAACCATCCCCACTTGTGAATATGTTAGTTTTTTGTTTTTTTAAGATTTATAATTTCAACCACTCAGATTAAAGATGTAAAAAAGTAAAAATAGTTACACGTTTATACCAAACACGCAGTATGAATTCGAAATTGGTTACACAAATACAAAGAGTGTAATTATAAATTAATGTAGGTAATGGGTTCGACTGTCTCCGTAAATGTTCGGCACTTATTCGGGATGATGTCATGACGATTTTTATCAAATAACCTTCCATAAAACATTTTCAATGTTAAAATAATAATAAATAATATTTCGAATTTACAATAAGATACGAAAGCAACGACCCCGACCAGGCAGGAAAGATAGACGTCGATAAAAGAAATATATGTGAGAGCTGTGTCCCTTTCTTCGAAGAGGAAAGCTTAGAATTCAGAATGCGAGGTCTCTGGTTCGGAGTGCGAGCTGCAGTTTTTCCCGGACAAACGTTTAATTCTCTTCAGGAATTGGAAATTGACCTAAAGAAGATTACAGTTCTGGCGGAGAACATTATAATAATTCGTTGGGCATCATACACCACCACCCTTATGGGAAATATTATTTATTATTTTAACATTGAAAATGTTTTATGGAAGGTTATTTGATAAAAATCGTCATGACATCTTCCCGAATGAGTGGCGAACATTTACGGAGACAGTCGAACCCATTACCTACATTAATTTATTATTACACTGTTTGTATTTGTGTAACCAATTTTGAATTCAAGCTGTATGTTTGTTTTAAACGTGTAACTTGTGAAAATACAATAATGCATTGTTAAAATTAACTCTGCCTGTTTTTTCTTGACTATTTTTTACATTTAATCTGTGTGGTTGAAATTATAAAACTTGAAAAAACTACCATATTCATAAATGGATACCCAATAGTCAAGAATTTGTGTTATATTTTTGTGTTTACCTATAATATTTTCTGATCAGGGTTTAAAAAAACAAAAAAAAAAAAAACAATAAACATATTCAGTGTTTGACTTTTGAAAAATGGTGTTTTTTCTGTAATAGAGTTGTCTTCGGATTGAGACCGCGACAGTGGTTGGTTATAAACCGACGTTTCGCGCATATTGCAATAGGCTTCTTCAGGGTACTGTCACCTCTAAAGCTCGACTTTCTCTTACTGCTAAATAGTAAATTTTCTTTACACTTACAATTCTAATGAGCGTCTGTTTAAAAAAAAACCGTCGGCATTTTTATGGAGAAAATCACAAAATACTGACAAACCTAATTCAGTAAAGTCGTACTTGAGGTCATTTGATTTTCTTCAAACTCGAGATATCAACAAAACATAATATTTAGTTCCATGGTAGATGAATATGTGAGACGATAATATTATTTAGACGATAGAATTGTGTAATAAATTGAAATAGCACTTTAAAGGGAACTATAACCCATCCACCAACCACAAAACTGCCCTTAAATTAATTATTCCGGAGAAATGTTTCAAATAAAAGTTGTAGCTCATTATATGTGTAGTTCACATACTTAGATTAAAGAAAATCAATAGAGCCGTTCTAGATAAAATAGCAGAACATTGAAAAATATTTTTCAGTAAAAAAACGCACTTTCTTTCTTTAAACTCGGAATTTCAACAATATATTTAATTCTAATTAATATTATTATTTAGATGTTAGAATTGTGTAAAAAACTGAAATAGCAGTTTAGAGGACAACCTAACCCCAAACATCTCCCCCAAAAGTGTTCTTAAATGCATTTTCCTTGGAGAAATGTTACAAATAAAAATTGTAGGATCTTTGTATGTGTAGTTAAAAGGTACTTCCGGTTAAGGAATTTTTTTATAGATAACTTTACCTGGTTTGAACTTTCTGCGAATTTACATTATTTTGAGGTATGCTATTCACACTCAACACACACAAACGAAAAAACACTTCATTTTTGGGATCAGGAGACCTTAAAAAACGTATATTTCCTGTGAAAACTAGATATCGAAAATTTCATACAATCGCAATACGTCCATTTAACAACATTTAGAGAAAGTAACAAATCTCTAGCATTTCAAATTTCATTGATTTCTATGCAGACCATTTCAGGTATAATGTGAGAAAATTAGTAAACAAAATCAAATGATTGTAAATTTTCATCCCCTCTTAAATATGTTTCCAACTCTATTAATAACGTATTTCTAAAGTATAGTGACAAATGTTTAATTTTATTCATTTGCATATTAGAATTAATATGAGAAATAAAGTATTTAATAAAAAAAAAAATAAAGATACCTGTCATTTAATTAATATCTAGTTATTTATAAGGTAATTAAGGTTTTATATATATAAAACTGGTTAAGACAGTATTTTTGAATGAATTGCTAAATGATATTTTTAGACTTTAAATGATTTTTTGACAAATTAATAACTGTAATAAAAAGAATTAGATTTAGCTAACACGTGACACTACCAAACTGAGAAGGGTGGTGGGGAAAAATTGGTAAAATATTATGGTAGGTAAGTGATGTAAAAAGATCCTCCCCCTCGGGCACCAACAGGGATGAAAGAACTTTGAAGACAAGTGGTGGTGGTGGTGGTGGTGGGAGTAGTGAAGTAGGTGGGGGTGTGGCGGAAAAGGCCCCCTACCGAGAGGGAGGTATGTGTGTGTGGTATGAGTGTGTGTGTAGACCAAATGCGGTTTCACGGTCAATGTCAAACCGACCGAAGCTTGTTCACACATTTCAGTTTGTAAACAACATACGTGACACCGCCGTGAATAACTTGTGACAGCCAAACCTAGTAAAAAGGAAGAAGTAGAAGAAGAAGAAGGGGTGGTTGGGCGAGTAGAAGGGTTTTTCTCTCTTTCCATTCATAAATTTCATGCCAACGTGGCTGTACGAACGCCACACAGTAAACACACTGGGTTGTATGTATTCAATATATAGACATAGATATATTGTGCATACATATGTACATTTTCTGACACACAGAGAGACAAACAAACAGTGAGGAGGGACTATTGAATCAATTGCATAATTACTACACTCCCTGCAGTACAATAAACTGACTACTATCAACATAGTAGTCTATGTAGTTTATGTAGTTTAAAAAACACACACTTATTTGCTTTCACAAGGTTAATTCACGCTTTCTTTCTTTCACTTTATCTCTCCATGATTCTTTCATAAACACGAACACAATCATATTATAACCAACATTGATTACATTAAAAATGAATAAATAAACAAAACAAAAAATCTGGTGTGAAACACTCACACAACTTTCTCTTACTCCAGTTTTCAAGTTGTAATTGACAAATTATATATAGTTAATGTACCAAATTTAATGAAATTCGTCGGAGTTCGTCAAAATACCGTGGAAAACGAAAAGTAAAATCGTTTGAAACTCGAAATTTTGTCCATCAATTTATTTCTAATTAATTTGGTTTAGATGGTAGAATTGTATAATCAACTTGAGGAAAGCATAACCCCGCCCTTCACCTCCCCAACCTCCTTAAATGACTTTACAAAGAGAAATGTTACAAATAAAAGTTATAGCTAGCTCTTTATATGTATAGTTCACATTCCCACTTGAAAGAAAATCGTTGGAGCCGTTTTCGAGATAATACCAGAAAACTGAAAAATACATTTCAGTAACAAGGCACTTACCGGTCATCCGATTTTTTTTCAAACTCGGAATTTCAACAACACATTCAATTCTAATTAATTTATTTAGATGTCAGAATTATATAATTAATAGAAATAGTACTTCAGGTGACAACCAACCAACCCACCCCCCCACCACTCCCCTAAAACTGCCCTTAAATGCATTTTCCCGGAGAAATGTTTTAAATAAAAATTGTTTGATCTTTGTATGTGTAGTTGATGTAGTAAGTTTAAAGAAAATCGTTGGAGCCATTTTCGAGAAAATTGCAAAAAGTAAAAAAAAACAACTAGTAAAGTGGTACTTCCGGTTGAGGAATTTTGACAGATGACCCACTGTCGGATCCCATGGTGACAACTAAACGGCATATCAAGTTTGAACTTTCTACGACTTTTCATTTTTGAGTTATGCTGTTCACATACATACACACAACAAACACATAGACTGACTATTACTAAAAACCACATTTTTTGGGCTCAAGGGGGCCTCAAAACGGATATTTCCGGTGAAAACTCGAAATCGAAAATTTGACACGATTACAATACTTCCTCTTACAGTAAAAAATGGTTATATCCGGTTTTCGACAATGTTCTATAAAACTTAAAAACTTGAGATGTAAAATCGTACGATTTTTCTTCAAATTTAAAAGTCTACTAATAGTTTTAATATATTTTAATATGATATAAGTGTTCGTAACGTGAAAAACCATCATTATACTGATCTGGTACTTTAGTAAGGAAAGCTTAGCTGTTGTTACTCTTCCCCCTCAGAACCCCCAAAAAATCAATTTCCCCTTCGGAAAATGTTTGGAATAAAAGTTGTAAGTATTTTATGCTTGTAGATATTATACGATGTTTGAAGAAAATCGTTGGAGCCATTTTTTAGGAAAATGGAAAAAAAAAATTAGAAACAAAAAAAAATACAGAAAATTTTGCACTTCCTTTCGATGAATTTTGTCTGCAAACTTCCGGCCAGATACAGTGGTAATACCAAAGCCGAATACCAAGTTCTGAGATTCCTACGATTTCTCAATTTTATTCACATACACACACACACACACACACACACACACACACACACACACACACACACAAAATATTTTTTTTTTCTGGTGAAATCCAAATTTTGAAAATGTGACACGAACGCAGTACTTCCTCTTACTAGAAATAAGGAAAAGTAAAAAAAATACGGTGTAGACAACATACGACTGTCTCTTAAAATATTTTAACAGTTTAATTAATTTTATTATACCTTTATTATATCTCAGATTTATCTGAATATGCCATATTTAATTATGGACTTGTATGTACTTAGGCATGTACTTATATTTTGTTTATTATGAAATAGTGTAGTAAATTTTAGATTGTTGTGGGGGGACTATTGCAATGCGTCCAATAGTTGTAGATCTATTGTGCGCCCCCCCCCGGGAGCCATCTCAGTGCACTGCCGGCCTCTAAGTAGTATTCTCTCGCTACAGACAACACTACCCATCATCACTGGACAGTGAGTTGTAGAGGCTCCTAGGAAGAGAAAATCTAAGGGCAGCATAAGGGATTCGAACGCGGAACCTTCGCATTGCTAGTCGAGCTCGCCACCACTGACCTAGTGATTCACTTCTATCAGTTGGGAGCAATTCAATTTTACCATATCGCTTATTTGTGTCTCAATTATTTATGCCTCTACTATAAATTTTTCTGTTTTATTTCCCTTCCATAAGTATTTCATGATTTCTTGCACCCTTGGTTTAAGCCAATTAACTAGGGGCTCAGACTCTAGTTTGCGTAATGTGTTTGCCCTTGTCTGTAAATGGTAGAGTGTATGTAGTTTTAAGTGTATTATTTACTGTTCTAACGAAGTGCATGGAGTACTGAGCTGTGGTAACCCATGTGGGTCGCTACTTCCCAAGTAACTGCATGCAACAGATACCCCTTCCATGCAAAACAGTGTAGTATCTGACGAGGGGAAATTGTATTCCTGAAACTAGAACTATATCATCTGTGAAATCATGAAATTCAAAAAAATAATGTGATGTTAAGAAATAATTTACTGACAGAATTACTCCAAAAAAGAAAAAAAAAATCAAAACTCTTGAATTTCCATTGAATTAATTTAAATTTACCAGCTAAGAATTTTAATATAAAGCACTATATAAATAATAAAAATCTGTCACTGATCTTAAGTAACTGATATTAGGTTGCCTATACTTTCCATCTTTTATGCTCGTATTTGTCAATTTGCTGCGCTGCATGTGACAAATTTAGGAACCAACAAGTATAATTACAGTTCCTCCATCATCTTTAAGATACAATATAAAGGATTAATTACGTAAGAAAATTTGTCAATTATAATATTATTAATAAACAAGATTTATTTATTTATAAATATAGTGCTCTATTGCTGCAGGGGATTTAAAAATGTTGAATGGTCAATAGATTTAGATAAGGTCAAGGTAACAGTGGAGCTAAACTTATAAAGAAAGATATGTTAAGCTAGTGTAAAGAAGAGTTTGTTATACCAAGCTTGACGTTAAAGTTTTGACGTAAATAGTTTAAGAGGATGTAGGTTGGAAATCCCTCCCTCTATGTTGTGTTGCTAAAGTGTGGGTGTATAAGTAACTCCTAAAGATATATAAATATATATATACACATAGTATGACGTCAGAGCAGGTTTGCAGACGCACGTGGGCAAGTTTATAGTGACGTCAAAATGGAGGGCGCGGCACTGAACGACAAGCGAGAGAGAGAGAGAAATATTTAAGAGAGTGCAAGTGAGTTTAAAAAAGAGAAAGAACGAAACAAACATGGAAAGAATTTAAACAAGTGGAAGAGATAGATTGAGTGAATGAATGAGACGAACGATAGTAGCAAAGAGAATTGAGAGAAAAGCGTCATCACATCGTGAACAAGTGCGGCGGCCCCTTGTAAACAAAAGGTTTTTGGGCGTTGTAAAGCTATATGACTGTGTTTGTACAATGCTAATTGGGCCGTGGGGTTTGTGTTATGTGTTTTGAATTGGCTGCAGTCTACCTGTTTAGTCTATCTGTGAAGTGTAGACGGAACTGGCCAGTGCCTTTTATGTTCAGTGTGGTTAGTAAGGTACTACTACAAAGGCACCACAGTTTATCAGTTGGGAGCAATTCAATTTTACCATACCGCTGATTTGTGTCTCTATTATTTATGCCTCTACTATAAATTTTTCTGTTTTATTTCCCTTCCAAATTCCATACAAGCAATATGTCCAGAACTTATTAAGATGCCATCATATTTAATTACCTGTTTATTCATTTGCACATTAAATAGTAAATTATATTCCTTTACCGTATTTACTTATATAAATATATTTACATAAGTGCTAAGAAATTCAATTCAGTTCTTTTTCAAAATAGTAATTATAAAATCCAAGAGAAAGTAAATACTGTTCTTTCTTATTTTATTACATATATATTTACACCGACAGATTTATTGTCATAAGTAAATTTGATAAGAGCAATAAATAAGACAAAACAAAATAAATAAAACAAAATAAAATAAAAACAAAATATAAACGAGCGGAGAAATCATCAAGTGGTGGCACTCCTTACTAGTTTAGTTACTTTCATCCATTAAGAGAGATCACGTGGCTACATTCGCCGCAGACGTCTGGAAGGATTATCAGGGAGTGTTCGGGATGAGAGCCGACGGACGAGAGGGTTGTAATTAGTGGATAAAGGTTTGTGGAATTTTTTGTAGCGGATTTTGATGACAGCTTTAAGGAAAGTGATAATGAGGTCATTGTGGATTTGATACATAAATAGGGGAGCATTAACTATGGTTCTAAGGATTTTGGATTGTTGGGATTTGGATATGTTAGAGGTTTGAACGGTTGGTTGAACCCCACAGTTCAAGTAGTCCGTATGTCCATATTGGTTTAAGAAATTATGTATATATTAGTCGTTTGTTTTCTAATAAAAGTCGTGATCTGTTATCGAGAAGTCTTTTAACAAGTCTGTATCGTATAGTGAGTTCCTGTCTTTTGAGTCGTGTTTGGGAGATTCCAAGTTATCCTTCTGTCTATATAAAGCCCTTTATACCCTTCTGTGTTTATAAAGAGGGACATGGTTATAAAATAGAGGTGGAAGAGTTATCGGGCGTAATGTAAAGGTGATTTACTGGCATTTGCTTTCATTAATTTGGATTTTCCATTTTTTTTGAACCAGGTTTCTATTTCACTCAAATGACTTTGTTGGTTTCTATGAAATTACAGGATCAGGATGAGGAGAGAGTGAATTGCAGTGTCATCTGCATAGGTTGTGAGAAGGGTGTCAGTTCGGGTAGGAGTATCTGCAGTGTATATTGTATAGAGTATAGGACCGAGCATACTGCCCTGAGGTACACCTGCCTCAGAGCGATGGGTAAATACTCTGATGTGAAAAATCACACGATTTTCTCTTCAATATTTTAGACTTTGTGAACAAAGTCCCAAAAGACAAACTTTTTTTACAGTTTACTTTTCTCTTTTTTTTACTTGTATAGCCGCATCAGAGATTTTGAAAGGATAACATGGACTAAAGTAATGTTAATTTGATTTCAGGGCTATTACTGAAAAATCCTGAAATCCTTTTTTTAATGTATTTTTACATCCTCTCACTCCCAGTAATAATTGTGATTGTGTCAGATTATCGAAATTAAATATTTCGGCGGAAGTACATGTTTTGAGGGTCCCTGAGTATGGATTAGTAGCGGAATGGTCTCTGTGTGTGAGAAAAAAAAACTCCCAAAAACGAAAAATCGCAGGGAAGAGTGACGAACTTGGTTTTGGTACTACACCGCATCTGACAATTCGCGAAAAAACAATCAACTGGAAATGCGAATAATTTTTCTCAATAATTTTTCCAGTTTATTGCGATTTTCTCAAAGAAAAAGGCTCCAATACTATTTTCTTTAAACATCGTACATTATCTACAAATCTAAAAGTCCTATCACTTTTATTTGAAAAATTTTTACCGGGAAAATTGATTTTTGGAGGGGGTTCTGGGGGAAATAATAACGCTTGTGTTTGTGTGTGTGTGTGTTGGGCTTTGGGATTCATTGAAATTCTACTACGGAACTTAGTAATAATGTTTTGGTTTCCTCTATAATGTTCGTTTACTCCTGTTATATACAGGAAGTATCATTTCATTGGTTGGATTTTTTTAATTTTTCCTGTAATCACCATTTACAACTCAAAAGACAGTTTTCCTGTCACTACTCGACGATAGCAAGTCCAAGACTTTCTCTAGAAAACAAACGACAAATATATAGAACTTTTCTCAAACTCACATGGATATAGGTAATGGACTTGAACTACGGACTTCAACTACGCATTTAAACCTCCAACGTGTCCATTCCAAACAGTGCAAAACATCCCATTATGAATCAAATTTAACAATCCACAATGACCTCAACGTTCCTTTCCTTAAAGATATCATCAAAGTTTGCAACAGAAAATATCACGAACTTTTCATCTCCTCGTTATAAACCCTCACTTTCGTCGACTTTCATCCCCAACCACTCTCTGATAATCCTCCGAGACGAGTGTGGCCTTGTAATCTTAGAATAGATAAATGCAGTAATAACTAAACTCGAATGTGAAACAACTCACATGATTCTGTTTTACATCTGATAATTTTTTTTTTTTTTTTAAATTTAAGGCACGTCAATATCTATGGTCATTGAAGCCCAGAGCCTTCTCACTTGGCACTGCCGGCCTCCGGGCAGTGTTCTCTCGTTACTGGTAACACTGTCCATCACCGGACAGTGAGCTGTAGAGGAATCCTAGGAAGAAAAAATCTAAGGATAGCACAGCTAGACTCGAACCCGTATCTTCCGCGTGGGAGTCTAATACGCTAACCACTTAGTTATTCCCTAACCTGCTGTTAATAAACTTAAATTCAAAGTGGCAAATTTGTTTTAAACTACAAATATTACTCATTTGTTTAATACATCGAAACTGAATTTGGTCCTATGCAAGTCTATGTTATCATACTGTTTTGACAAAATCATCCTGATGATAGGCGACCGCCCGAAACTGGTCGATGAACACCAAAAGAAGCAGGCTAACAAGGAAAATATCTCTGATGGTTTCCAGCTCTGCGGAACCAACCACAACTAGCAAATGCCTCTAATCCTTTTATTGATTCCGAGCCTGCTATTGGTGTGTCTTTGGACTCATGTCTGTCGAACTTCCAGTCATGGACAGTTTCTCAGCATTCAATCCTATGGTTGAGCTCATCACTGAGTTATCGGCATTCTAAGATGCTCAATGGGAGTCCGGGTGCGATGCTGCTGTGTATTTCACGGACCTCTCTCAGGTATCTCATTGGATTCCTCACTGGGCATTGCGGTTTAAGAAGCCACTTCTATATAATGGGGCTCATGCGAGATTCCTTTTGTAAAGTTTGTGAAACACAGAAAGAAACACCTTCATGATATATCTCATGGCGGACTGTGTGGGTTTTGAGGAAATTAGGTTCGGGATCTTTGATCGGAGTAGGTTGCCTGTGGAAGAGCTTAAACTAGTTCCTTTTTTCACTTGTTATTCTTCTTTGAGGTAGCTATATGGGCAGACCCAAAGAGGCTTTGGAAAAATTGGAATTTTTTGGAAATATTTTGGAATTGAATTTCAAAAAAATATTTAGTAAATATTCTAGCGTAAAAAAAAAAAAAAAAAATCAATTAAAAGTATGGGAATTGCATTAAGAGAAAATTATGCGTACCCCACATCACATTTTACTTTCTCGTAGGATGCACGTAGGAAATAAAATAACCATTGTTTCTTTGTTTATTGGAATGGAGTAAAGAGTTATGCATTGGATTTTATCTTGGAATTTGCTTTCTAAATAATTTTAAGTAGGACTGTTAATTAAAATTTGTTTTCTTCTTTTATTTAGAATTTTACAACTACAGGCTCTGTGCATGTAACTAGTGAAAATGATAAAAGTATATAAAAAAATAAGACGTGATTGGCGTGAATGGTAGGATATCTATTGATAACCACCATTAGTTGCTCAGGTGATCGCAGGGCCATCGACGCTTCAATCGTCTTGTAGGATTTTCTGGTAATATAGTTGAAGAGAGAATATGAACAAGAGGATCAGAATGGAGGGAAAGTTTTACTGTGGAAATTGAGATACTTGGATTTCGCTAGAGTATGGACGAATGGAATGTTGAGGTCCTTATGTACAGTTTTATTGCAGACGTAATAAGATCGCTTCGACGATACGACGTAGGATCTTGGATTTGAAGGTTTGGATTCAGTTAATATTGTTTCGTTTTGCGGTTCCATAAAGTTCTAGTCCATAATTCCAAATTGGTGCAAGCAATGCGATATAAAGTCGTCTTTTATTTTGTAGCGTCAGTTTTGGAGCATTTGTCAAGTAATCTGTAAACGTTGGTTGGTAAAGTTCGTCCGTTTAAGTACGTAGTATGAGGGTTTCCAAGTATTTAAAAATTAAAATTAAAAAAAACTAAAGCAAACTTAATTTTTATGATTAATTCATTTAAGTTAATAATAAATTCAGTGCAGATAAAGGATATTATGAATATATTATAATTTATCATTTGTGATTCACTCTATTCTATTTTTAAAATAAGTAAAATGTCTTGGGAAATTAATTAAAAAGATTTTAATGTTTTTTTTTTTCTTGGTGATGAAAAGCTTAAATAAATTACTTTTTTAGTAAGACTAGAGAATAAGTGTTTTTCTACTACTTTTGAATAGAATCCAAATTGAGACAGATGTTTTGAATAAATGTCTTTGATTTCAATTTTTGTTGCATGCCACAGATTCCACTGTCTTAACTAATTAGTTGGGCATGATTCCAGGTGTCAAAAGCTCATTTACCTCTTCTCACAGAGCACTTAGAATATAAAAATTTTAAAAGGGACAAAACAAGCAAGAAATTTTAATAATTCTATTTTTAAAAAGCAATGCTTTAATTATATAAAAGTGGGGGGGGGAATAATTTCAATCTTTGTGACTTTTCTGAAGACGAACCCTACTACATAGAGGGTGTTTGTTATAAGAAACGCAATTTTTATTGCTTGGCTATCAAGGAAGGAAATTTTTCGCTGGACTACTATGTTGAGGACTATTATTCAATGGATCCTTTTTTTGCACTGTCTTTTCAAACGAAGACATTTTTTTTAAAATGCATTTTTAATTATGTTGCAAACATTCTACGGCAATATTAACAAACATGTTTCTTTGAGCAATATGAACAGCTAAGTGTTGTTTACCAGTTTTTCAACTTTCTCCAACTGTGTCATGTTTTCACCGGAAATATAATGTACCTTGAGTGACAAATAATACCTCAAACTTGGTATTCATCAGTTTAGGTACCACTACATGCATTGAAATAAAGTTTTAAAATTAAATATCATCAATCGGAAATACGATTTTATTGAGCGATTTTTTTTTTTCATTTATTCGCGATTTTCTTAAAAACATTTCCAAACATTTTCTTTAAACTTTGTATGTTATTTCAGACTTATTCTCTTTTTCTTTTTCTTCTTCTTCTATTGGCGCAACAGGCACATGTAGCTGCCCTTGCCCTCCTCGACAATCGCCAACCATCTCTCTCTATCCCGGGCGTGCGTCACACTTATGTTTAACTTTCTTATGTCCCTCCGCACGCTGTCTTTCCATCTATTGGAAAGTCCCCTTGGCCTTACTCCATCAGGTGATTCCTCGTATATCTTTTTTGCAATTCTGCAGTCTTCCATCCTCAGGAGGTGTCCAAGCCATCTCAGCCGCAGAATTCTTATCTGGGCTGACAGGTTTACATCTTTGTAAAGATCATATAATTCCTTATTTTTCCTTCTACGCCAGACGCCGTTCTCACATATTCCTCCAAATATTCGTCTCAACACTTTTCGCTAAAAGCCGGTCCAACAGATTTGACTGACAAATTCTTGAGCGTCCATGTTTCAGAGGCTTAAGTGACGACTGGCCTTATAAGGGTTTTGTAGATCTTTATCTTGGAAGAGCGGCTTACGAGCCGGCTTTTCAGGACTCTGGCAAGCACCAAATACGCTTTATACCCAGCAAGGATCCACTTCCTTATCTCCTCATTCTCTTCCACATCTTCGTTTATTGCGGAACCGAGCTTTTGGAAGCTGTTTACTGCTTCAAAGAGGTAGTCACCAACTACATAATGTTGCGGGCGATGGACTGGCATTTTTCTCCTCAGTACGAAGACCTTTGTCTTCTTTTCGTTGACAAAGAAGCCCATCCTCCTTGCTTCATTATCTGTTTTTTTCAAATGCCTCCTTCATACTTAAACGCGATCTTCCCATAATGACAATGTCATCTGTATACGCGAGAACTTGGGTCTTATACTCTAGGAAACTTTATTTTTGGGGGGGTTCTGGAGGAAGAGCAACATTAAGCTTTCCTTTAAGTACCTCCCCCACTTTAGTATAATCTATAGTTCTACCATCAATATAATATTGAAATACTGTTAGAAGCGTTGGTTAAATTCCAAATTTGAAGAAAATCTGTTAACCAGAATTGTGACGTCACAGAATATAAATTTTTGAGTTTTTTGGGGGGGAGGGGGATTTTCTCATAAACTGCTATAGGAATTATCTTTACACTTTGGAATAAATACTACACAAATATAAATATCATTTTTATTGCAAACATTTTTCGGCAAGAATTCATTTTTAGAGTGTTCTGGAGGTCAGTTATGTTCAAATTTAAAATTCTGTCACACAGATCAGGTATTATATATCTTCTTTTTTTCTTTTTTTTGTGGTAAGCCCAAATAAGCTCTGGATTTGAGTGGCATAAATAAAGAACTAATAAGCGCTATCAAAGAGCCTATATAATGGAGCGAAAGCACAAATAAAGTTGGGAACCGATATTTTCTTAGCTTTCCCCATTACAAAAGGCATTGAAACAAGGGTGTTGCCTTTTTTCCTGTCCTTTTTAATATCTTCATTGAACAGCCATTAAGAGACTGGAAGAGGAAGTGCCATAAAAATGGGGATAAAAATAAATGAAGATAGTTTGCCTGTACAACCTACAGTTCGCGGATGATCAAATTATGATCGCATCAGATCTAGAGGATGCATAAATGATGCTTAAATGGGTGAAACTTATTCCGCTTGGGGTCTAGAATTCAAAACAATGGGGTGGACGTCCTTCCTAATTAAAGAGGACTGGAAATTTAGTACGCAGTTCAGAGTGTAAGTATCTCGGGGTGTTAATTTCTCAAGAAGGTTCTTCTGTCAATAACATCCAGATGAGAATAAATCAAGGAAGAAAGGTACTAGACATATTGAACTCTATACTATGGAATAAAAATCTTAGCCTGTCTACTAAAAGAAAGATTTATAACTCTTTCCTTTTGGGTACAACCCTTTATGCTTGCTAAATTGGACAATATCAAAAGAAAATGACTCGGAAGCTGTTAGCCCTAGAAATGGATTTTTGGAGGAAAAGTTGCGGTGTTTCGCGTTTGCAGCGAATTCTAAATGTCCAAATAAGGGATCGCGTACATGCAGGAAAAAAAATCTAGTGAAACAAGAAGATTGCTCTGCTATGGTACGGTCATATAAAGAGAATGGGTAATAAGCGATGGCCGGGGATAATGTTAGAATACAAGCCAAGTGGACGAAGGAAGCGAGGAAGGACCAACAAGAGGTGGATGGAGGACGTCCAAGAAGGAATGGCGGCCGTGGGGCTCCGTGAAGGTGATTGGAGTGATAGGAGATGTTGGAAGGAAGGAATTTAGGGTTCCATCATATGACCTATTAGGTCGTCAAGGGTGGGAGAAAAAAAAAATTGTAAAATTTTAATGAAAATTTGTTAATTAAATTGTATTAATTATGGTAAGAGAAAATTGTGTAAGTAATTCGCTCCAGATTATTTTTTTCCAGTTATTGTAATTGATACCAGATATTGGATATGAAAGCTTGCTCTTGAGGACAGACAAACCTATTTTTGGGAAACAATCAGGTGGACAAATATAATCTCTGGAAATATCAGAAAGTTTGTTGGAGGAGGAGATAAGAAAGCGGTTGAAAGTAGAAATAAATGGAAAAGTCCTGGCTCCTGGCAAAATTAATTTTGACCTTTAAGTATACGGGGGAGTCGTCTAACGTGGAACCCACAACACAAGATTAAAAAGAAAAAGATTAAACAGACTATTACGGATTATTAAGGAAATTCCTTGGACCTAAATCTATCATGAAGGTACAGAACAAATTCACACATTTACAAAACACTACTTAGACCGATATTGACATATGGAACAGAATTGCTCCGCAAAACAGTCCTTCCAATCCAAAGTACTTCGCCGAATCCTTAACGCACCCTATTATGTCTACAATCGTACCCTTCATCATGACATTAATATTCCCTTTGTTCAGTGATCTAATCCATTTCCAATTCCATAATTTCCATACTAGAGCTTCACCCAAAAACCTTCTTACCCAATCATTCTCCAAACCTTTCCACCCTGACAATCCAACAAGTCGTTTAAAACATCATTGCCCACGTGTTTCTCAACCTACTAGTTTATCCTAGTAAGTTCCAGCGCTGGCTGGTTTCTCCCAAAACGTCATCCCAGTTGTGACGTTGAGCATAGCTTAGCTCATTATTTTGTACATACACATTTCCCAATGTATATAGTATACAAAAAAAAAACTATATGAGACGAAACAAAGTGGTTATCCCTGCTGACAAGACTAATCCAAAGAATTATAATGATAAAGAAATCCCTGATGAAATGAAACATTACTACATTAAATAATATACATAAGAAAAGCGGACAAGCTAGTTGTTCCTCCAGAAAGAATTCCAGCAAGTGCAAAAGACCTCAGATGTTGTGCACCTTCAAAAATAATAATAATTAAAAAAGAACCCCACAAAACAAAATCAATTTTCCAAATAAATGTGATAGGTATTTATTTAATGTGTGCAGAAATTACAAGAACATCGTTGGACCCGGTTTTCGAGGAAATCGCGAAAAACTGAAAACCAAAAAAATTCAGTAAAGTCGCCTTTCAGGTTGATAGATTTTGCTTGCTATTTTTCACTTTTGAGATATTTGGTTCATAATCATACACACACATACAGACTATTTGCTAAAACCAATTTTGTCGCACTCAGGAAACCTCAAAACAAGGTATTCCAGGTGAAAACTAAATTTCAAACAATTTTGGCACGATCGTAATAATTCCGCTTGCTGGGGAGTAAGTGAAAGGAAAAAGAGAGAAAAATAGAACTTCAAAAGTTTAAAAATTTGTCGCCATTTTTTTTACATAAAAGGTTTTTGACTTTTGTTTTGGTATTTTCTCAAAACTGATACAACGATTTTCTTTTTTAAACTTGGAATGCTTGCTGCATAGATAGAAATGTATCATTTTTATATTTGTAACACTTTTTTCTGATCAAATTGATTTTAGAGGGATATTAGAGGTATGTCAGTTACCTAACCTAACCTAACCTAACCTTACCTTACCTAATCTAACCTTCCCTTACCTAATCTAACGTTACATAACCTAACTTTACATAACCTAACCTTTCCTAACCTAACCTTATCTAACCTAACCTAACCTTATCTAACCTAACCTAACCTTACCTAAACTTACCTAACTTTAACTAACCTAACCTAAACTTACCTAACCTTACCTTACCTAACCTAACCAAACCTAACTTTACCTAACCTAACCTAAACCTAACCTAAACCTTATCTAAACCTAACCTTCCTAACCTAACCTAACCTAACCTAACCCAACTACCTAACCTAACCTAATCTTACCTTACCTAACCTTACCAAACCTAACCTAACCGAAGAAAATTTCTTATTAATATGTTCATTAAATTGGATTAATTAATTGTTGTGGTTGGTTCCGCATAGCTGGAAAGCACTGAGATATTTTCCGTTATAGTGTGCTTCCTTTTTGTGGTCATCGACCAGATTTGGGCGTTCGCCCATCATCAGAATGTTTTATTTTGTCAAAACAGTGTAATAACATAGATTTGCACAAAGCACAAATTTAGTTGATGCACTGGTTTTAAAAACATGTTTTTGTTAGGACGTAACTAGGTTAAGATCATGGGGGGAGGGGTTCGTTGATACCTGGGTGGGAAAACTCATGTTGTTTTTCCCTTTTTTTAAAACAATCAAAGAACAACTTAAAAAATAAATAAATATATAAAATATTAAGCTAATACAGGTAATTAATTATCAAAGTAAATCTCCTTCAATAACATAATTTAAGTTATACATATCCACTTGTTGGATGTTTCCATTTTTAAAAGGAACAATGTGCCTTTTAAAAAGCGATAAACAAAATGTGTTTTTCCACCCAGGTATCAACGAACCCCCTCCATTCTTAACATAGTTATGTCGTAACAAAAACACTTTTTTGAAACCAGTGTATCAACTAAATTTGCTCTGTACAAGTCTATGTTATCACACGATTTTGACAAAAATATACTGATGATGGGCAAACTCCAGAAACCGATCGATGGCCACAAAAAAGAAGCAGGCTATCACGGAAAAAACCGTGATGTATTAATTAGAGCAAGAAAACGACATGTGAGCGTTTCACACCAGATTTTTTTTGTTTTTTTTTTGTACATATTGAAGTAGTTAAATTTAGTAAACATACCAAATTTGAAGGATATTTGTCAATAATAACTGTAGTTAAAGGAAATCCTCACACCAGATTTTGTTGTTCGTTATTTGGTGACAGAGATGACGTCAAAGATATATTTCTAATGGAAACTTAAATTCGAATATCTGCCCAATCGCAAAACAACCTATTAAGGAGAAAATAGAAAATAGCCAGTCTTCCTATTCCAGTAACTGTTCCTAATGCAACTGTAGAGTTCTAATATTTACAAATCTTGAGAAATTATTTTCTGGGAAGGGATTAGCTCAGTGGTTAGCGTGTTGGACTCTCATGCGGAGGTCCCGGGTTCGTGTCCACTACTTAACGCTTAGATTTTTTTCTTCCTAGGAGCCTCTACAGCTCACGGATCGACGATGGACAGTGTTGTCTGTAGCGAGAGTACACTGTCCGGAGCCGGCAGTGCACTGAGAAGGCTCCGGGCGCTAATGACCATAGATGTTGACGCGCCTTAAATTTAAAAAAAAAAAACTACATTCATACAATGCAAAGATGTTGGCATATTTGCCTAGTCTCAAACAAAACATAAGTATCAGAGATATTTTCCGTGGTAGCCTGCTTCATTTTGTGGTCATCGACCGGTTCCGGGGCGTTCGCCCATCTTCAGGATGCGTTTGTCAGACAGTGTGATAACACAGATTTGCACAGAGCAAGTTCACTTTATACACTCCGAGTGTAAGTGATAAACGCATCATGAAGATGGGCGAACGCCCGAAACTCCGGGCTCCAATGACCATAGATGTTGACGCGCCTTAAATTAAAAAAAAAGAAGTATTTTCAATTGTTGAGAACTGGCAGGCGAAAATCACAATCTATATAGATAAATAAACTAATGCAAAAAAAAAAAAGTCTACATTAACATAACTATCTTCATTTAACCAACCAGTTTCTGATTTAGATCAATTACTGTTTCATCATTTTATTCATGAAATATCCCAAATGTAATATAAAGCAATGGATAAAACATTTTAAAAAAAAACTGCAAAGATGTTTGACATTTTACATATATAGAAATGATTTCCCGATTTAATCTTAGCATAAATTGAAGTCGATGCATACATAAATAAATACAAGCTTAATAAACCGGTTTAAATATTTATAAAACTATTGCAAAATAGTTTATAAGATAAATTTGTTTTAAATGAACTGATTTTGTGTTTCAATAATTTTTTAGTTTTATTTTATTTTTTCAAAATGGCGAAGAGAAATAACTAACGTTTTCGAAGAGTCTATATTATATAAATTGATTGCAGTCCTACAAATTTAAATTAGCATCAAATGTTTCTCTGAAAAATTGAATATAAATAAAAGTTATTATCAAAATTATAATTGACAAATTTTATAGTTTGTGTACCAAATTTAATGAAATTCGTCGAAAACTGAAAAAGAACTGTTCAGTAAAAGCGCACTTCCGGTTTACTAATTTTCTTGAAACTCAGAATTTTGGCCATCTATTTATTTCTAATTAATTTTGTTTGGATGATAAGAATTGTATAATCAACTGTGATAGCACTTTAGAGAAAAACATAACCCCACTCCTCTCCTAAAAGTGTCCTTAAATGAATTTTCTCAGAGAAATGTTATAAATAAAAGTTGTATATCTTTATATGTTTAGTTTATATTATAAGTTTCAAGGAAAATCGTCAAAGCCATTTTTGAGAAATCAAGGAAAAAGTGAAAAAAAAATCATTTAGTATAGTGGCAGTAAACGCACTTCCGGTTATCCGATTTTTTCAAACTTGGAATTTCAACAACACATTTAATTTTAATTAACATTATTTAGATGAAAGAATTGTCTAATAAACTGAAATAGCACTTTAGATGAAAACCTAACCCCAACCCTCCCCCAAAAGTGCCCTTAAATGAATTTTAGCAGAGAAATGTTTCAAATAAAAGTTGTAGCTCTTTGTATCTGTAGTTGATATGCTAAGTTTAAAGAAAATCGTTGGAGTCATTTTTGAGAAAAATCGCAAAAAAGTATAAAAAAAAAACAACTAGTAAAGTGTTATTTCCGGTTGTGGAATCTTGACAGATAAGGTACACTCAGATCCCAATGGTGATACCTAAACGGAGTATCAAGTATCAAGTTTCTACGGTTTTTCATGTTTGTGCTATGCTGTTCACACATATATACACACACACACATATATACACACGGATATACACACACAGACCATTTGCTAAAAACCACTTTTTTGGACTCAGGGGGCCTCAAAGCGGATATTTCCTGTGAAAACTCGATATCGAAAATTTGACACGATTACAATATTTCCTCTTACTAGGAGTAAGAGAAAGTAAAAATTAATGTGTTTAGCGAATATGTGTATGCCTGTATATTAAATATATCTCAATAACGAAACCGCAGAAAGCCCAAATTTGGTAATCTGTTTAGGTACCCATACAACACTCTGTATCTAATGCGAAGGTTTCGCTTAAAAATTTCTTTAAACTTCATACACTATCTGCATACACCTATATGTAGCAACAATAAACTAATGCCAATCACTTTTGTGTAAGAAACCTTTTTTGGGGGGGAAAATGATTTTTTTGGGGGGTTTTAGGGGGAAGTAGTAACGTTAATCTATCCGCTAAAGTAATCAATCACTTTATTACAATTTATTGTTCTACTATCTAGATAATATTAATAAAATACATTGGCTGGATTCCAAATTTGAACCAAAGCGGTTGACCGGAAATACAAAGGCTCTAGAGGCGAACTGCATCAGATCGAGGATTGTTAAATGTAACGGCAAGAGAGAGAACACAAGCCCGACCGAGAGAAAACAGACTCTCTCTGGTACTCTCTCACTTAAGCAGGCTAGAATGAGAAACCTGTATATAAGCCAGTGAGAGATCTAGACATCTATCTATCTATCAGATTCAACCATACATCCATACATCGCATCGTGTCATATCATCGTTTCATATCTCTACTCCCACCTTTTATTCCATCAAAGTCATTATAAGTCCAGTGCAGTTTATGTAAGTATATAGATATATTATAACATTGTCTTCATATCTCGTCTAATTAATCAATCCCAATTTCTCTCCTCATCAGCTCCATTATATTAAAGAATGACAAGAAAAGTTAGAATAGAAGAGGCCTACAGACTGGCGAAGGTGGGCGCCTCATGAACGCCTATTTGTCCAAAGCCTTTCTGCGGCATCTCGTACAAAACTGTCTGCGGAGCCATTGAAAAATGGCTACACGTAAGCATACATTATATTGGAAAAATATTGCGCGGCTGAGGCATTCTAAGATTTTCCTGGAAGGCCCCTCAAAGACTCGCACAAACTATACCCTCGGCAGAACAGCGGAGTAGAAAGTGGAGCTAAGGAGAATTACTTCCCTGGTTACATGGCATTACCTTTTAAGGAAATATCTGCATAATATGGGTCTCTCTCTGCGGACTCATTTTGTAGGAAATGCGGCCAAAAAAGAATGAGACACCGTTTCACCTTCTTGGAGAGTGAGTACACAATGCTCTCGCAGACGGTTTCTGAAATTTGGCGTCCACAATTTGGAGCCAAAGGTGGGATCAAAAATTTCACTCGCCTCAGCCCTGGCGTTTTTTAATGATGGGCAGATATGAGGCGTCTTTACAAGGTGCACAATGGGTCCAGCTGAAGACTAAGTGCTGAATCTCCTTTTGGAGGCCCCTAGTTTCAAGATTAGATTGTAAACTAACTATAACTGTACAAGATCTATTACTTTCATTTCAAACAAACTTCTGGAAGAAAAAGATTTTAAGAAAATTCTGGAAGACACTTGGTGATGGGCTTCAATATCACATAAGATTCCACTACTACGTTGTAAAAATTCCAAGTTTAAGTTAGTTTGTGAATTAGAGTTGTAGGTGTAGCAAGTAAAAGTCAATATTGGATTCTTTCTATAAACATTTTTTTAAAAAAATCTTCCAACATTTTTTATTTTAAATGTTTCTTCTTTTCTAATATTCTACTGAAGATACTAAATATACTGTGTTGAACAAAAAAAACAATGCTTAATCAAACTAATATTGCCAACAAATTAAAAAAAAAAAATTATAAATTAAATTATTTTTTAAATAATGTTTTTTGGAAAATTATAATTGAATTAATTATTAAAAATTCTTATAGATAATATATATTTTTATAAAATCAATTTAAATAAATTTTTGTAATAATTAATTTTAAAAATATAAATGAAAGTATTAGTGGAGTATTATAGCGCAGAAGTATGGGAGACCCGGAAACCCCCTCCACTATTGTAGACGGCCCTGAGCTGATCACGTGACAGTTACACTGAATTCCCCCACTACTGGCAATATCAACCTTCTCTCGCTACAAACTAGATATATATGTACCTTGTTCATTTTCTTATTTTGTTTGTTATAGTTTTAAAGAAATATTATTTTTGCTTTTATTATAAATTATTAAGAGAATTTTCATTTTTTTTTATCACAATTAACATTTTTAATAATATTATTTTAATTTGTTGTAAACTATTTATTTAAAAAAACTGGTGTGGAAACATATCATACAGTTTCCTTGGATTTCTCAACTTTTTTATTTTCTTTTCCTGCGCTTCTAAAATTCAATTTGACGGTTTCCTCAAAACTTGCGAGTTTTCGCTGCTCGTTACATTGTTCTTATAAATTGGTCGAACGCCAGACACTTTTTAGACAGAAGACTGTCTTCATATATTTTCTCATAAGTTTTGTTACTCTCTCTTACTCCTAGTAAGAGAGGATGTATTGTAATCGTGTCAAATTTTCAATATCTAGTTTTCACCAGAAATATCCGTTTTGAGGCCCCTGAGTCCAAAAAAGTGGTTTTTAGAAAATGGTCGGTCTGTGTGGTGTGTGTATTAAATGAACAGCATAGCTAAAACTCGAAAAATCGTAGAAAGTTCAAACTTGATATTCCGTTTAGGTATCAACATGGGATCCGACAGTGGGTCAACTGTCAAAATTCCTCAACCGGAAGTGCCACTTTACTAGTTTTTTTTTTTTTACTTTTTTTTCGATTTTCTCAAAAATGGTTTTCCGACGATTTTCTTGAAACTTGTTATATTAAGCACACATACAGAGAGCTGCAACATTTATTTGAAACATTTCTCCGGGAAAATTCATTTAAGGGCAGTTTTGGGGAAGGGGTGGGGTCATGTTTTTTCTCTAAAGTGCTATCATAGTTGATTATACAATACTACCATCCAAACATAATTAATTAGATATAAATAGATGGCCAAAATTGCGAGTTTCAAGAAAATAGTGTAAACCGGAAGTGCGCTTTTACTGGAATTAATTTTTATGAATAGTTATACCAATTTTGGAGAAAATCTTCGAAAAGCCATTTTGAGAAAAGCGCAAGAAAGTAAAAAAAAATAAAATACCAGAAACTGAAAAATACATTTCAGGAAAAACGCACTTCCCCGGTCATCCCCGATTTTTTTCGAACTCGGAATTGCAACAACACATTTAATTATAATTAATATTATTTAGATGACAGAATTTTATAATAAACTGAAATAGCACATTAGAGGAAAATCCTATCCCCACCCCTCCACCATAAATGCCCTTAAATGAATTTTCCAAGAGAAATGTTTCAAATAAAAGTTGTACTCATAGTATGTGTAATTGATATACGAAGTTTAAAGAAAATTGTTGAAGTCAATTTTGAGAAAATCGCAAAATAGAAAAAAACAACAACTAGTAATGTGGTACTTCCGGTTGAGGAATTTTGACAGATAACGTACTGTCAAATCCTATGGTGAGATATAAAAGGAATATCAAGTATCAACTTTCTATGGTTTTTTTCATTTTTGAGTTATGCTGTTAATACATACATACACACACATATAGACCATTTGCTAAAAACCACTTTTTTGGAGTGAGGGAACCTCAAAAAGGGATATTTCCGGTGAAAACTCGATATGAAAAATTTGACACGATTACAATACTTCCTCCTACTAGGGAGTAAGAGAAAGTAAAAATGATAGGTTTATATCCTTGCAGTTAGTATGTGTCTATAACAGGAAATCGTTATAGTCGTTATCGATAAAATTCCAGAAACCTCAAAAACCCTTTTCTGTAAAACGCTCTTCCGGTTTACCGATTTCTTCATATTTGGAAATTAGAGCGTTGCTTCTAATGTACTTATATTAATATTATACAGGTGGTAGAACCATACAATTACTGAAATATCTAAAACCTTAACGCTAACCCCCAAAAAATGAATTTTTGCCGGGTAAATGTTTAAAAAAAAAAAATGAGATAGGCTATTGATGTGTGTAGGTCGTATATAGATGTTAAAAGAAAATCCCGTTTGCAGTAGTTTAGGAATATAATCGCAAAAAATCTGTAAAAAAAAAAAAAGTTCGAACCTTTCATGTCAGCTACAGTGGTAATACCTAGACGGACTAGCAAGTTTGTGGTTCCTGCGGTTTTACATTTTCGAGATACTTAGTTCACACACACATACTAATCTCTAAAAATTTTTACTTTCTCTTACTCCTAGTAAGCGGAATTATTGTAATCGAGTCAAATTTTCTATATCAAGTTTTCACCGTAAATATCCGTTTTGAGGTTCCCTGAGTCCAATAAAGTGAGCAAATGATCTGTGAGTGTGTGTATGTGAACAGCATAGCTCAAAAACGAAAAATCGCA
Source organism: Triatoma infestans (assembly GCA_011037195.1). Classification (NCBI taxonomy): domain Eukaryota; kingdom Metazoa; phylum Arthropoda; class Insecta; order Hemiptera; family Reduviidae; genus Triatoma; species Triatoma infestans. The sequence continues at coordinate 33,325 of JAAEAF010007914.1, forward strand.
CAAAGTTCAAACTTGATATTCCGTTTGGGTATCACCATGGGATCGGAAAGTAGATCATCTGTCAAAATTCCTCAACCGGAAGTACTGAATAGTTTTTTTTCTCTTTTTTACAATTTTCTCAAAAATGGCTCCAATGATTTTTTTTTTTTTACTTGATATATTCACTACATAGACAAAGATTTACAATTTTCATTTGAAACATTTCTCCAGGAAAATGCATTTAAGGGCACTTTTGGGGGAGAGGTAAGCTTAGGTTGTCCTCTAAAGTGATATTTCAGTTTATTATACAATTCTATCATCTAATTAAGATTAATTAGAAATAAATATGTTGTTGAAATTCCAAGTTTGAAGAAAATCAGATCACCGGAAGTGTTTTTTGTTACTGAAAAGTATTTTTCAATGTTCTGCTATTTTTCTAAAACGACTCCAACGATTTTCTTTAAACTAAATATGTGAACTACACATGTAAAGAGCTACAACTTTAAGCGACAATTTAAAATATTTCTCCACATTTAACCTCATTTAAGCGAGCTTTTGAGGGAGGGGTAAGATTATGCTTGCCTGTAAAGTGCTATCTTATTTGATTATACAATTCTACCATCAAGACAAAATTAATTAGAAATAAATAGATGGCTAAAATTCCGAGTTTCAAGAAAATTAGTAAACCGGAAGTGTGTTTTTACTGAACAGTTTTTTTTTCAATTTTTGTGACTTTCTCCATAAAGACACCAACGGAATTTCATCAAAATTTGCTATATTAACTGTAAAGTTTGTCAATTACAATTTTGAAAACTGGAGTAGAGAAAGTTGTGTGAGTGTTTCACTCCAGATTTTTTTCGTACTCAGGGGGCCTCAAAACATGTATTTCCGTGAAAACTTTATTTCGAAAATTTGACATGAACTCCTCTTACTATGATGGAGTAATAGTAAGTAAAAAAGAGATCGTCACGATTGCAATAATTATTATAGGAGGATCAGATTTGAGAATCAAAGCGTTATTTAATAAACGTAGCCAGAAAATTTAATTTTTTATTTTTATTTATTTATGGCGCATCAATATCTATGGTCATTGGCGCCCAGAGCCTTCTCAGTGCGTGCCGGCCTTCGGATAGTTTTCTCTTGTTAAAGAAGACACTGTCCATCACCGGACACTGAGCTGTAGGGGTTCCTAAGAAGAATAAATCTAAAGGCAGCACAGCTGGACTCGAACCCTCGACTCGATCCTGGACTCGAATTTAATTGGAAGATCTCAAATCAGAAATGGCGGACAACAGCCAAGTTTCTACATTTTCTTTACCTCGGCTGTGATGTGTTTTACTTGAAAAGCAACAATGCCTACGAGAAAATAGCACGGTTCAGAATGAAGTGTGGCAGACAACACCAAGAGAACCTTCCAAGAAAAGGTAGAATAGACTTACAACTGAAATTTTATAAAATGTTGGTGAGGTTACATGATAAAATGTGGGTTAAGAGCCCAGGACTGAAATCCAAAGTGGCCGAAATGTGGTTATTGAGATCGGTTTACTAAAGGAGGTAGGAGAGCTATCGTTTGCGGGTATAGATGACACATTAGAAATATTTGCCTTCGATGAATAAACAACATTCTTGTAGCCTTCTGTTTTGTTATCTCAATATTTGGTGATGTTTATACTCGAGTCTTCGACTAGAATTATTCCATTTTCAATTTTCTATCATATATCCTAGATCATCCTTGTCTAGGGCAACTTGATTGTCTGCAAAACTTATAAATCATCTATTGGTAATCCCATCCCGTAACATTTCCGGTCCCATTCGTTCAGAGCACTATCAACCTAGATATCCTAGATTTAAGCTAAGGGAAGGTAAATTTTAAACTAAATTTTACTTTAAACTAAAATTATAAATTTACTTATAAAATAAGAGTAAGTAATAATAATAATTATAAATCCAAAATTCGACGAGTGACATGGATCTGAAGCTGGTATAAACAATAACATACGTACATATAACTGAAGGATGTGTCAAGTTTTATTGACTTGAATAAAAGGCTTTTAAATACTAGTAGGTAGAAAACTATATATAAATCTAATATTGATTTGTTTACAAATAAATAGTACTAAACTAATTTATTTTGTTTAATTGGTAACTAATAAATAATACAAGTTAATTCAGTAAATAATATTATTAAAATTATATGAAAAAGGATATTAAAGATGTATTATAAAATGTTTTATCAATAGAAAGATTTAACTTTATAATATAAATATCTAGTGGCTTACATCTTATTATTGAAAGGACAAATCGAAGAGTGAGCACACACAAAATACAAATGGTATGGAAGGGATATATATATTTATGTTTGTATTATTGAAGCAGGGTTGTTGATATATTGAAGAGGGTAGATTTAGTTTGATTGATTGGATGGATGGATGATGTTTCGTTCATTGTTCAAAATCTTTCTAAACATTATAGCTGTCATTGACCACTAAGGTAGTATTTTCTTTTAATAGTTTTTCTACTAATATTTATTCTTAATTACTCAGTTGGAGGAGATAGGCTTTTATGACATTAAAATTCCAAGTAAAATAATCTATGTCAGTAGTATCACTTTTCTAATAATAAAACAAACATTTTTTATAAAATAAGGTGGAATGTAGTTAATTTACCAAAAAGTTTTTATTGGAAAATCATTGGAGCTGTTTTCGAAAAACTGAAAAACCCACTCCGTAAAGTCGTGAACTTCCGGTAAACAGATTTTGATGGAAATCTATGGGTCGATTCCTGGGGATCTTCTGAAGTCTGAAACTAGTTCTTGTGGTTGATTTTGGAGTGTATCAACAAAAAATTGCTCTGTGCAAATCTATGTTATCACACTGTTTTTGTCCAAAAGCATCCTGAAGATAGGAGATATAATAGAGTTGATGAGGAGAGAAATTGTGATTGATTAATTAGACGAGATATGAAGACACTTTTATAATATGGCTATAAGTCTAAACAAACTGCACTGGACTTGTAATGATTTTACAAAATAAAGGGTTAGAGTAGAGTTATGACACGATGTGATGTATATGTTGAATCTGATAGATAGATGTCTAGATCTCTCACTGGCTTTTATACAGGTTCTCCCCACTCTAGGCTGCTTAAGTCAGAGAGTACCAGAGATAGCCTGTTTTCTCTCTCTTAATTCTCTCGTCTATCTGCTCTCTCTTGCTGATGTAATTCTCTCTTGCTATTACAGCGAACACCCGAAACCGGCCGATGATCACAAAAAGAAGCCGCCGGCTAGCATGGAAAATATCTCCGATGTCTAAACTAGTGGTTGGCAATCTATGACCCAATCGGCGACCTAGCTTAATGTTCGTCCTAAGCTTAGAAGTTTTTCTTTTTTATAATCGTTTTTAATTGAATTTTAATTTTTAGTATAAATCACAAAATAATATTGACGTGTGCAGTCTCTATTTGTATGCCTAAACTTGATGGAAAAGAGTCTTCTAAATATTAAGCTGCATAATCTAGGGGAACGAGCTTGTTGAATTGAATTTTTGGTTCAATATATATATTTATATATACAAATCAATTTTGTTTACATTTAGTAGGCAGTAAAAATTTAATACACGACTTTAATAGCCCCTACGTGTTTATTGGTATAATTAAAATAAATAATTATTTAGGAATTTTATATACTTGTTATAACAAAAATAATTACAATAAGCAATAATCATTATTTAAACAATTAAGAAAGCAATTAAGTTATAAGAAATCAAAAATCTTGCTATCGTATAAAAAGTTTGAAACTAACAACCAAACTTTTATTCTTATCTGTACTAAGGAAATCACTGATTGAATTATTTATTTACTAATTTCAATTATATTTATATATGTACTACTTATTATAATTTATATAATATATATATTAAATTGAATATATATTATCAATCTAGTAATAAACTTGAACATTTTCTCTCCTTTTTTTTTTGACGTTTTTTTGATTATTTAATTTGACCAGGTGTAAAAAAAAAGGTTACCGAACACTGCTCTACACGATCCCCTTAACAGAATGTTAAGTGTAAACTTTTGCATATTATATATATATATATATATATAGAGAGAGAGAGAGAGAGAGAGAGAGAGAGAACGTGTAAAAGAAAGAGAAAGAGCGAGATCACAAATGTGAAAAAAATATCTCAAGCTTTGGACCGACTCAGAGAACTCAACTTCGAATACCTTAAAGGAAAAAGTGAAATCCATTAAGCCAGTGGCGCTCAGGAGGATAGATCATGGCTTATATCCACTCGAACTTTTGGCCTAATAATCAGGCTTTATTAAAACCATATCTATGATAAGTG
>JAAEAF010007915.1:0-19282 GCA_011037195.1 Triatoma infestans
AGAAGTGCTGTGGATAAAAAAATAGGGCCTGGTCCCTCCCTACAGACAAAAAAAAAGTATGCTCATTGTTTTGTCAAGGTTTTTTTAATAGAGCGGGGGGATAGGGATTTCAAGATACATTATACAAAAATAATGAGTGATTCGCACCAGGATTTTAATTTTTTTTAGTTTTTCATGGTTTTCTGGAAAAGGCCTCCAGCGATTTCTTTAACACATATCGCTTTTACTTGAGACATTCCTGTAGGAAAATTGATTTTTGAAGAGTTCTGGTGGAGGGGCAACATGAGGTAATTTCTGGATAATGTGACCAAATTTAAGTTAAGCTGATTCAGTTGAGTTCAAAATAATGCACGGTGCTACCATCTACGCGATAAGTTTGCTAAGGTCAACTAGACGTTTACTAAAAATTCCAAGTTGAAGAAAATTATCAATTAGAATTGCAATAATTGCAGTAGGAGTATGTCTGCTACCTATTAAAGATATTTTGTTGCTTTGACCTTTAATATTATGGCGAAATTAATGTAGTGCTAAGATTGTTTTCTTATTTAGCACACTTTTATTTTACAGAAAAAAGAAGTTAAAAATGATCATCACAACAAGTGCACTTATTGTCCAAAAAGTTTTCGTAAGCCATCTGATTTGGCACGGCACCTTCGAATACATACTGGAGAACGCCCTTATGAATGTCCAAGATGTAATAAAACGTTCAATGTCAAATCAACAGCCGATTGTCATATGAAAACTCATACAAAAGATCGTTCCTATCGATGCTACATTTGCTCTAAAACATTTGCTACTTCCGGAAGTCTTAAGGTTCATCATCGATTGCACACAGGTATTGAATTTGTAAAAAGTATGTATTTATTAGCTGGTTGAGTGCCAGAGATTTTTATAGAAATAATCAAATAAAAATCAAAGTGAGATCACACTTACTTTTAATTTCACATGAAAGAAAGCAGTCAATTATAGGAATAAAGCATGCCGATAGAGGGATGAAACAAAGCATGCCCATGCATGATACTCAAACTATTACAAAATAATAATAAAAGTAATTTATTTCTTCCATACACACAAAAAAGCAGTACAAAAAAATTTAGGGAAGGGATCAGCTCAGTGGTAGTCGTTTAGACTCGGATTTTCCCTCCCACTACAGCTTATTGTCTGGAGTATAGCAGTGCACTGATGAGGCTCAGGGTGCCAATGACCACAGATGTTGATCCGTCTTTAACAATAAAAAGAAAAAAGAAAACAAATAAATAAATACAAACTTCCATTTATTTAAGACATAGTCTAAGCTGTGTCTCCTTAAATTAAATTCTTACAAAAAAAAAATTGCAAAATTCTACAGTTTTTTGTAGATTTAAAAATTGAATTCATTTGCTAAAAACTGTTTGTATTTTGAAGCACTTATCAGAAGTTTGTACACTTCAATTAGGCTCTTCTCTATATATTCTTTTAAGTTTTTTGCCAAAACAAGCACTAATTTTTCACAGAAATTTTCTGCTATCCCAGTTTACATATTAAGCATATCCTCGACTATCTAGTCCCATGGTTTATCATTACCGTCGAACATTTCTGATTTAGCTGTACATATAAGAAAAGATGTAATCATTATTTACGTAAGAATATATTTCATGTTGTAAAATAGATGCTGAGGTTCGGTCATAAAAGCTCTTTAAACTTTCACCGACGTTTGTGCAAATTTATTGCCTCCTTCAGGGTCTCAGCAATATTGATGTTTTGGTGTTCGTTACGACCGCTGTATTCGATGTTGTAAAATAGATGTTGAGGTTCGGTCATAAAAACGCTTTTTAAACTTTCACCGACGTTTCCGAAAATTTATTGCCTTTTTCAGGGTCTGAGCAATATTGACGTTTTGGTGTTCGTTACGAACGCTGTATTCAATGTTGTAAAATAGATGTTGAGGTTCGCTCATAAAAAACTCTTTTTAAACTTACACCGTCGTGAAAGCAAATTTTATCGGCAAATTAAGTTTTTTTATGAGCGAACCTCAACATCTATTTTACAACATTGAATACAGCGGTCGTAACGAACACCAATACATTATATTTTATTAAAATTTAACTTTTATGTAATAATTGTATTTTAGGCTCAATCACATTAATTTTCATTTCTTGCAATTGCATTGTCTGCAACTTGGCAACCTAGTCAATATCTTTTTCTAAAAAAAAAATTTATGAAATCATCTTGTTTATGCAATAACCATATTTTTTAAAATATCTAATCTGATAACCGTAATAATTTTACTTTGAAATATCTATTTTACAACTTCTTTTTTGCAACTCTTTCTTGCAAGAAACCAAAAGAAAGATTGGTGGGGAACTTTAGGTCATCCCAGATGAATGCCTTATGAAAGCAAACTGAAAATAAAATAACTGTTAACTGTCCATCTTTAAATATTACCGTTATTCATTTATTTGTCTTCGGGGAATTGCCGTACATATATAGAGACAAGCTATATTATGACAAAAGGACAGGCAGTTATTAAGTGGTGGAGATCTAAAGCGTTACAATCACAAACAGACCAGCTTTCCTGAGGATTAATTAAGTAAGCAGAGTTCTCATATGTTATTTTGATTTGATGTTTACCTGACAATTTTATCTGGGTGAATATTTTGGTTATATTGAGGTTGAGGTAGGATTAGGCAGGACTGTTAGGGACATTGTTCTATATTTTAGTACACACGCTGCTGTAGTTAGTCTCATAAAGGGATTTCACATCCGATAATTTTGAGTATTCTTTATATTTGGCTAAGATCTATAGGATTTCTTTATTTAATTCAGTATGATCAGGATCTAATAAAATGTGCTTATAATTAATGTTTTGGTGTTCGTTACGACTGTATTCGATATTGTAAACTGGATTTTGAGGTTCGGTCACAAAAAAACTTTTTAAATTTTCACCGACGATTTTCACTGAAGATTTGTTGCCTTCTTCAGGGTCTGTACAAAGCTTATAATATAAATCACAAAAGAAAGGAAAAACACATAAATACTAACTTAAAGTAAAAATTTTCAAATAAACAAATTTTTTTTAAATAAATATATAAATAAACTAAATAAACAGATAAAGTATTATATATAGCAAATTGAAAATTTATTTTAAACTATTGCTATTACTGCAGAACAGATAAATAATAAACTTCATCACAACCATTAAAATTTTTGACAATATGTGGTATATAGAAGGATAAAATATGGAAATAACATAAGAAGTGTACTTACAAAAATTTTTCTTTTTGAATTTCTTAAAAACTACAGTTTAACTTGTGATTTACCATCACCAAGTGTATCGGACATTGGATGTGTCAAGGTTTATAAAGGGCTAGGAGAGCGGATGGGAAAACCGTGTCTTATTGTGTATGTTATTTTGGAAATTCCAGGAGACTGTTATAACTGAGGGATAGGTTGTTGGTTTCTGTTGTAAATTAATAGATAATTTATCTATTTTAATATGTATCATTTCCAATATATTTCTATGTCTGTTATTATTGTTGATGGAGAGAATTTTAGTGTTTTCCATGTCAAATTCATGTTTGTGTTGTATGCAATGTTTGGTTAGTGCTATAGTCTTGGCAGTCGGTTTTTTAGTTTTGCAGTCCCATTTATGTTGGTACAGTCTATTTCTTAAATATTGAGATGTCTGTCCTATGTATGTAGCTAGGTATTGTGAACAATTTATTTTATAAATAACATCTGATAATAAAGTTGTGGATGTGGGGTCTTTGAGTTTAGAAAATAGTTTTTTTAGAGGATTGGAGTATTTGTGAGCGATGAAAGGTTATATTTCTTGAAGATTTTAGCAATTTTTTCTGATAGATCCTGTATGTATGGGATAGAGATATAGGGTATTGAAAGTTGCTGTGATGGCGTAGACGGAATTAGGTTGGTCATATTATCCGTGATCGTTGATCTAATATTTTTTGTTCTGTATGGAGAACATAGCCATTATTTTTAAATATCTTAGATAATTTTAATTTGTTGTCCACATGGGAACGGGGATGGCTAAGATGAAGTACAAGTTTGGAGAAAGATTTAACAAAGCTTATTTAACAAAGATATCTAACACAGCTCTTACTGCAGTTGCTATAGTTTCAGCAAATTTTGAGGATGGATAAAAGAGACCAAGATCTTAAGAATTTCTCACCCAAATATGTCTAGGACGGATATTGAACTGTTTTATGTCTTCTCCCAAACAACAAAACCTTTGTAGGGTACAAGTTATAAAGAAATGGCTGTTTCATTTACAGCGTAAAGAAGGTTAGAGAATATTACATTAGAGCTGTTATAAATTGCAGCTACCCGCGGAGTATACTTAGTCTATGTTTGACCAGCTTTTCTCAGAAGTCCTAGGAGAGCGGATCAAACATCCGCTCAACATTTTTTGAGTGAGTAATTTCTTTCTAGCACAGGGATCTTTGATTTTGTTAACATACACATTTAGGGTAATTTTGAGAGGAAAATGGTCAGAATGGGATGCACAGGATTGCACGTATAAATCATTTATTAAACACAAACAGTTGAGGTCCATCACACCACCACATCTGGCCACATTCACATTAGTAAAGTTACCTAGATAGTCACTTGGAGCTCTCAATTAAGCATAATAAAATTATTACCCTTTAAGAGATCAACCAATAGTTCGTCTCTAGTATTTATTACATTATCAATACTATCGCGATAGCCTGTAAAGAATGTTCTAGGAACTAATTCAGTATCCATCTGATTAGGTTGGCCAACTCTCAGTTGAAATCAGTCCCTCGGAAAAATTAACAACTATAATGTGTCTCTTTAATATTATTAAGTGATTCATTAAGAGTATTTAAAATAAAATTTAATTGTAATGAAGTTTTGAAATAGACTAAACTTAAGATAAACATATTACTAGAACTTTTTAAATGCCGTCTCTAAATAAAGTACACAATTTTAGTGACTTAGTTTGAAATTAGCTAGTCTAGTGTACTAAATTCATTTAGTAGATAGTGAGCAATACTTTCAGCTTTTATGCTTAATTAATTTGTTTTCATTTTTCTATCTTTAGACCTCGAAGATTTTGAGTTATTATTATTATCTTTATTGCCTTGCTTGAAACACGTTACGTAATATTCCCCCCCTTCTCGGAGGAAAGAAGGATTGAAGAAAGGACGGTAAGGCCGGCCTATAAAGCGATATGGCATCAATATAAATGGGAGTTAGGATCCACAGTGGGGTTTGAGGGGTCTTTTAGATGCCAAATCCCTTCATTACTGCCTCCTTTGTATTCCAGCTCATCGAGCCTTGTATGACCCACGATGCGTTGTTCCTCTGTCAAGCTGGTAATTTGAGCCTCTCCGCATGAATAAGAGGCTTGGATAAATCTACCACCAAGGACATATCCGCTAGAAGTCGACCCCAAGTATAAGTTTATCCCTTAGGTTAGGCACCTCGAGAACCCTCAATGATTTCACGATGCCTTTGAGTTCAGTTGGGATAGTAGCCGTCCCTTTCACTTCACATGCCTCCCCGATGACCAGGATAACCTTGCCGCCCTCGGAACCTAACAAAGAGTTTGGCCTAGCAACTCTAATCTATCCCACAACTTTACATTAATGACTGTTCGAGTAGACCTTGAATCTAACAAATCCATCATGACAGACTCATACAGTCGTAAATCCGCCCCTTTCTCTCACACGCTTAATTTATATTGTAAACCCGCACACATCATTTCTCGGACCACCTCTTCCATTAGGTAGAAGGCACGCACCACTCCGCATCCACTCCGCATCGGGACGCTTTATTCTTGGCGGGGTAACTGAACAGGGGAAGTCTCGGTGGCAGTAGTCGATCCCTGTTGATCGTTTTCCTGCTTGAGAGGACGACACCGCGTGTAGTTTATAAGCACACCATCCACAATGTCCACAAAACTGTCGAGCCTGAGCCTGGCAAACCACCTGGCTGGAACCTGTGACCTACCTACTCGCCCACAATTCCAACAAATTACCCCCACAGATTTCGGGGTCTTTTGGCTTTCTTTCCGGTGGGTTATTCTCATGGCCGATGTGCCGTCGGCTACATACGGGGGCAGTATACAATTCCGGTTCTAATACAAACCCTTTCACGGGGGGTTCCCGATACTCCTCAATGCCCAGGTATCATGTAGGTACCGTGAGGATACGCTCTAGCTCTTCTAAGTTACTATATTGCGCCTGGGCAACAAGTGGCAGATGATCTCTCTTAATATTCCGCTCTACGATGCGTAACTTTTGTTGTTCACTGATGCGGGTTCACTGAGTCGCTTAAACAGACGGTTCATTTTCGAAATATATACATGGGGGATACATCTGATCCCTGAGTTGAGTAGCCGCCGTATCTCCTGCATCAGCCGTTCATCGTAAGCGAGGACCTGGAAATAAGTCTTCAGTTCTCGCACTAAATCTTTCCAACGCCCCATTTGCGTGGAACCAAATCTTCGCATTTCCCTACGACAGGTCCAATGCCCCGCGGAATAAGTACTTTATGTAAGTCCCCAGCGATCATCCTCTCTTCCATTTCTTTCAAAAAATTCGCGTCTCCTGTAAATTCCCATTTAATCCCATTTGTGCAGTTTTGGGTCTCTCGTGGGGTATCGACTATGGCTTAGTACAACGTCCGCTTCTCTCCGCTCCCTTTCCCTAATGGCCCGCTTGATGCCATCGGCATCAAGATTCATTGGCTGAAATCTTCTCCAACGTTCTTGACATGTTGTAGTCTCGAATCTATTCGCTTTGTCTCGTTTGGATCACCACCCCGTTTAGCATTACCTCAACGTAGTCTCCAAGAGTGGTCAGTTTTGTTTCACAAATCTCCAACTCTTCTACAACAGGTAATTTCGAATAAATGTCCAGGTTCGGTAAAATCTTTGTCCCCAAAGCTCTGCTCAATCTTCGGCGTAATTCAGGTACTGTTCCATTTCCGGACAGACCCCTAATGTAAAGTTCGTAGCTAATCTCATCTTTCAATAAACGATATACATCCATATCTAGATATCTAATATATGGAAGACGGGCTGTAAAATAAAATATATTTTGAAAGAGTAATGAAACTAGGAAATCTTATTTTTATAGCCTTCCACCACAAAAAAAAAATTCCTATAAACTAAATAGTAATTCAGTATTAATTACCCTACTTTCCTAAAATTATATTTCCTTTTTTTTTTGTCTTGATTTAATTAATTATTATTATTTTTAATTAAATTCCTATCCTTCCAGTATATGCTTTAATTTACTTTTCCCTGCACTATTGCATTATCGGGAAATATCCCTTCAATAATTCAACATGAAATTATCATTATTAGTGCCCTAATAATGAGTAACATACTATACTGAGGAAATACATCACTAGTTCACTAATTATTCATAATTTACTTCAAGTACTTTATAATTCAATTATTTCAACACACTATGATTTCGTTGCTACGTGATAATCTGTTTTTAAAATAAACAATACAAACTGAAACCTTGTTACAACTTATAAAAAAATCTGGTGTGGAACACTCACACAACTTTCTCATACTCCACTTATCAAAATTATAATTGACAAATTTTATAGTTTGTGTACCAAATTAATTCAAATACGACGAAAACTAAAAAACCGTTCAGTAAAAGCCCACTTCCGGTTAACTAATTTTCTTGAAACTCGAATTTTGGCCATCCATTTATTTTTAATTAATTTTGTTTGGATGATAGAATTGTATAATCAACTATGATCGATCGCATTTAAGAGAAAAACATAACCCCACCCCTCCCCTAAAAGTGCCATTACATGAATTTTACTAGAGAAATGTTTTAAATAAAAGTTGTAGCTCTTTGTGTGAGTATTAATATATCATGTTTAAAGAAAATCGTCGCAGCCATTTTTGAGAAAAAGTGAAAAAATCATTTAGTAAAAGTGGTAAAGTAAACGCACTTCCGGTTATCCGATTTTTGTCAAACTCGGAATTTCAACAACATATTTAATTCTAATTAACATTATTTAGATGTTAGAATTTTTTAATAAACTGAAATAGCACTTCAGATGAAAACCTAACCTCCACCTCTTCCCCATAAGTGCCCTTAAACGAATTTTCCCAGAGAAATATTTCAAATAAAAGTTATAGCTCTTTGTATGTGTAGTTGATATAGCAAATTTGAAGAAAATCGTTGGAAGCATTTTTGAGAAAATTGCAAAAACGTAAAAAAACCACTAAGTAAAGTGGTACTTCCGGGTGAGGAATTTTGACAGGTGACCCACTGTCAGATGCCATGGTGATACCTAGACGGAATATCAAGTTTCAACTTCCTACGGTTATTCGTTTTTGAGCTATGCTGTTCACATACATATACAGACACACAGATACACACACACATACAGACCATTTGCTAAAAACCACTTTTTTTGACTCAAGGGACCTCAAAACGGATATTTCCGGTGAAAACTCGATATCGAAAATTTGACACGATTACAATACTTCCTCTTACTAGGAGTAAGAGAAAGTAAAAAGGAGATATAGAAAAGAAATTAATACATACCGACAAAATTATTTCTAGTACTCAGAACAGACGCTCGTAGTCCGTGCGTTAGTGTCGCCGTAGTGGCTGTATTATGTACTATCAATACGCGTACTACAATAGTACATATGTAAGTACGATAACTTTTTCTTCCCATGCTACAAAAAATGACATTTATTTACTTCTCTGCTCGAGGGTATTAATGTTTTTATCTTTGCCCCACGTTGGTGGCCCAGAAATATATAACGGAAATACACGGTGGGATGTATATGTTATATTTTAGCCTCCGAGAGGGCCTTGGCTAGCTAAATGGTGACAGGGTAGTTTGGAGGGTGGTGAAAGGAGGAAGGGTAAAAGGACGCGCCACGCCGTTTGGGGGTATAGGGGTATGTGCGAGCGCCAACAACGAAACGCTCGCGGGAAAAATGAGGTTAGGAAGGGGAAGTACTAGAAATCGGAGCAAAGAAGTAGTTTTGATTTTCTGCCACCCTTACTGGCAATCTACTATTACAAAATGAAAAGCCACTCACCGGTCTGGTGTTCACACAACACTCACATACAATCCGGGCAAACCTTCCCGCATTGCAGGTGTACAGGCCTCTCTCTCCCTTTGCTTCACTTACTCTTTTCCTTCTTCCGGTTCGCGGGAGAACTGCAATAGGTCAGGAAGGAAACGCGTCTCTAAATGGCACAACAATTCATATTAAATACTGGCCTATATTAATCAAAGTTAAATTACACTGTTTTCTTCCCTTTAATGTACAGTAAAAAAAGAATTAAATTAAAAGAAAACCCAACTACTAATTACAACATTATATTTTTACAATTTTCAATTATCAATATACTAAATATAGTTAATTTTCCTGCATAGCCGGCTAGCCATCTTTACACTTACTTCTACTGGTTTGTAAAAACTGGTCAATTATTACCTCCACAGCAATCTAGTTAAACCTAAATTACAACAAACCACACAGAATAAGATACATAAGTAAAATAAAATATCAAGTCTCCCCTTTCTCTTTTACAATCTTCACTCTCGAGACCTTTTACTTTTCAATTAACTATATGAATATATATGTGCCTAAATATTGGTATATATACTTTTTAATATGGTTCGCTACTACACTCACTTTTCCGTTCGGCCCCGCTGTCGGCTCGGTGACTTTTCATCTTTTTTTTTTTGAATGGAGTACCTGAGGTGATTCAGATCCCTTGTAGGTCGCTTGCGTGGTGAGTTTTCCTAATTTTTCCACGGCAGGCTTTCCCTCACTCTTCCTGAAGGTACACTGTACCCCTTTTTTTTCTCCCTGGGGTGTACTGGAACATCAATTCTGATCCGGCTAGCCGTAAAAAAATAAGGAGGTCTGTCCCTTTTCGAGGCCTCTAGCGAACTGGACTGCTACTTGTCTCTGCAGGCGTGAGACTTGTCCACATCCCTACGCGCGCACACATACGCGCACCACTGTCTCACAGTTATACAAGATAGTATGAATTCAAATATATAATACAAAATGCCGTCTGTGAGTGCTGGGTGAACTCTGACCGTTCTGTTTAAATTTCTATCATTCGTAAAGCCATACACACGCATGCCCACACTCACACGCGCACGAGCGTCTTTTTTTCATTTCCGTTTTAACTAGCTTTTAATAATTTACGATCTTTGTCTTTCTGAATTACTACATTTATAAAAGGACTTGTAATTATAATTTTAAGATACTTAACGTTACACTTTTCAGTATAACACTTGCTTCTAAGAACCTTATTCTACCTTAGCCTACAAAAATTGGGGAAGTCCTCGATCCCTCAACTGTCATATTTTTCCTTAATCGTAATACTGCCTTGAAATATAGTCAGGAGTTAATGTAAATCCATTTCCTAAATGGAAGGAAGAAATAGAAGAGGAAGGCCGAGACGAATATGGATGGATGAAGTGGTTGGTGGAAAGTTTGTATGGGAATGGTTTGACGGAGGAGGAAACTCAGGATAGAGAACTGTGGAGAGCACACCTAAAAGAAGTTTTTGGCTAAGGAGAACCTCAGTATTGAGGAAATCGTAAAAAAAAAAAGAAAAAAAAAATATACTGTAAATACTTAAAATACTTCCTTTTCTCTGCCACGATCTTTTACAGATCATGTTGTAATGTTTTTATTTATTACTTTCTCTAACTGCTGTTAGAGGAAGTATTACGAGATTTTCGAAATTGAGTTTCCACCGGAAATACATATGTTCTGGTCTGTATGTGTGTGTGTTAACAGACTATCTCAAAAACGAAACGTTGCAGCAAGCTCAAACTGGGTATTCAATTTGGTACTAATACAGCATCAGATATGGAGATTTCGTGCAACTTTACTTTAACTGAATTTTTTTTTTTACTTTTTCGTGATTTTTCTCGAAAACAGCTTCAACGATTTTCTTGAAACTTTGTATATCTAAATGCACAAATAACTACCACTTTTAATTGGAAAATTTTCTCCGGAAAATTGACTTTTTGGGGGTTCTGTGGGAACAGTAGCGTTATATTTTCCTCTAAAGTACCACTTTAATGTAATGGTATTACCACCTACATAATTTAATACACTTAAGAAGCATTGATAGAATTCCAGATTTAAGAAAATCGGTTATTCAGGTTTACAGAATAGGTTTTTGAATTTTTTGGAATTTTCCTCGTAAACGGTTTCTTGTGTAATTACTTATGTATAGTAAAATCTGCTTTTTATTTGTAAATAAAATCCATTGTTCAATTTTCGCATTGACTATATTCTGGAATAATCTTTCATTAAATTTCAACTGTAGTGGCACTACTCTTTGAGTAGTGCTGGATTCATTTATTTCGTACAGTGACAAGTGCAGTTGAATATCGTTTGGTCTGGCCGTAAATGACCAAACTTGATAATTCAGACCTTCAATACATAGCAATGCCATTTTTTTACTTTTTCTTACTGCTGTAAGAGCAAGTATTGGCATCGTATCAAATTTATGAAATTGAGTTTTCACCGGATATACACGTTTTGAAGTCCCCTGGGTATAAAATGGTTTTTAGAAAATGGTCTGAGTGTGTGTGTAATTTGTATGTATCAGCTATCTCAAAAATGAAAACTAGCTGAAAGTTCAAAGTTGACTAACATTCCATTTAGGTATCACCCTGGGAACTACAGGAATTTATCTGGTAAAATTCTTCAACCGGAAGTTCCACTTAACTAAATGGTTTATTCTTTTTCGTGATTTTCTCGAAAACGGCCCCAACGACTTTCTTTAAACTGGGAATATTAATTATACATACAAAGAGCTCAACTGTTATTTTAAACATTCTCTGGAAAAATTCATTTAAGGGTGACCTGAAATGTGATATTTATATAATTTATTATATAATTCCATCACACACACACACACACACACATATATATATATATGTGTGTGGTGGGTGTGTGTGTGTGATGGAATTATATATATATAACTTTTTAACACTTTTAAACATTACTGAATAACGGTTTTTCACTAACGTGAATCCCGTCTAATAATACCTGTGTTCGCTACCATAAGGAAACGTCAACCACTTATTAATATTTAAAAATGTTTGCTCCTTTTGTTTATTTTTTTCAGGAGTTAAACCTTACCAGTGTCCACTATGTGATGCTAAATTTAGGACATCTGGTCACAAATTAACACACATTAAGTCACATATAAAACAGCTGACACAAAAGAATACAAGGAAGATAAAAACTGAAGTAATCAAAAGTGCTACAGGAATAAGGGACAAAACAGCTGTTTCAGAAGACGGTGCAGTTAATGTTAGCTTAGAGAATATTGGCCAAGAAGTTGACGTTAATCAGATGAACGAAAACGATAATTTGCAACATGATGCTACACATGATCCGGCTACTGAATTTCTTAACAACATCACCAATATACAGTTGAATTCTGTAGCTAAAGATCACAAAAATGGTATATTTTTTAAACTGTTTTGTTTGTTTGATAAGTATTACAAAGGTAGACAAATATTGCCTATCTTGGTCTCGCTGCAATCACTACTACTTTTTATGTGAATCCTCCACTGGTTTCCATTTCTAATCAATGCAATATGTGAAGGCAGAGTAATAGCATTTGATTTTATGGAACGTTATCCCATCAGTAAAAATTATTTCCATGTTCACTTGAAAAATGCCTGAAGTAAGACTTTAACCATAGTTTTTTATTGCAGGTGACAGTGAATGTTCATTAACGAATTTTGAACAAGATGGGAGGAAGATAGTTAGTAGACAAGATGCACCTCAGTATGTAATACAAGCAGCCAGTGATGAAAATGAAATGCAGCCTACTACATACGTAGTATCATTAGAACAAACATCTTCTATGAGTAATGTACCAAACAACTCAAAGTTTAACTTACTTCAGGGCATTGGTTGTTTCGACAAAAAATCTAATAGTGATGGAACGGTATTGGTAGCTGCACCACTTCTTGGCAATACTGAAAATATCCGGGTAACTTTTAGTCCACTTATAAGTTGAGTTTGCATTCCTTAGCTTATAACAGATTTCGCATACAAAAAAAAAATTGCTAAATTTGTTACATTTCTGCCCACCTTGTCTAATAATTTTTTTTATCCAATTTTGTATTGTTCATTGGACTACAGATGATAATACATTAAATTCCAACACGGAATTGTTATTATATTTAATGTTTTAGATGAACTGCAGTGATGTTGACAGATTTATCTGCACATTCTGTAAGGAACTTTTCCAATGTCGCAGAAAACTCAGTGAACACTTAAATAAAGTTCATGAGGATGAATTGTATCAATGTATGGTAAGCTTTTTATTTTACAGTTATAATCATATAAAACATAGATTTAGTTCTATTATATTTTAATTTACTCTTACTGTCAGAAGAGGAATTTTGCGATCGTGTCAAACTATCAAATAGATGTTTTGAGTCTCCCGAAGAGGAACAAATTTTTTTTAGGAAATGGTCTATGTGTGTTTGTATGAACAATATCGATAACGAAAAAACGCAGAAGCTCAGCTTGTTATTCCATTTAGGCACCACCACTGTTCTGACAAGATTTCCGTCAAAATCCACAAAGGAAGTGTGACTTTACTTCAGTTATTTTTCAAACTGTTAGCGACTTTTTTGCAAATAGCTTCAACTAAACATGTGAGCATCATCACTTTTACTTTAAGCAGTGTTGAACTCTCCTCTAAAGTGTCAATTGAATACAATGTATGGTTCTTCCACCTACATAATATTAATATAGATTAAAAGCATTGCTAGAATTTTAAATTTGAAAAATCCAATAGTAGTGAATAGTAGGAATAGTAGTGTTAGCACCTCTGTAGGAATAGTAGTGTTAGCTCTTTGTAGGAATAGTAGTGTTAGCACCTCTGGAGGAATAGTAGTGTTAGCTCTCTGTAGGAATAGTAGTGTTAGCACCTCTGTAGGAATAGTAGTGTTAGCACCTCTGTAGGAATAGAAGTGTGTTAGCACCTCTGTAGGAATAGGAGTGTTAAGCTTTCCCCTAAATTACCACTTCAACACAATGGATGCTTTTACCACCTACATGATCTTAATCTACATTAGATATATTGACAGAATTCCAAATTTGAAGAAAATATGTTAACCGGAAGTGAGATTTTACAGAGTGGTTTTTGAGTTTTTTGGCTTTTTCTCGAATACAGACTTTATCAGTGCAATGCTCACTGCACAGTTAAAATTCTACAGCTTTTATTTGAAAGTGAATGATCTGTGCTAACAGAATATCTCAAAAACGAAAAGTCGCAGGAAGCTCAAAGTTGGTATTCCGCTTAGGCATTACCACTTGCATCAGACACGAAGATAGCCACTATACCAACACCCAGTGATGATATCCCAAATTTACAAGAACCGGTATCCCAAATTTAAGGAACTTCCTTAAAGAAAATCGTTGGAGCTTTTTTCGAGAAAATCACTAAAAACTGAGAAAACTATCAAGTAACGTTGCACTTACGAAATTTTCGATGCAGTGTGATACCTAAACAAAATAACAAGTTCAAGCTACCTGCCACTTTTCGGTTTAGAGATTTTTTTTTTGCCTCGTGCTTGTTGCCAACAGCCAGCTATAGTTTAGAGATATTCTTTTCACACATACATACATACATACAGACCATTTTCCAAAAAAAACACTTTATCGGTCACAGGGTATTTCCAGTGAAAACTCAGTTTTAATAATCTGGCACATAGCATTGCTTCTTTACTAATAGTAAGAAAGAAATATTTTGTGCGGTTAGTTTCAAATTTTGTATGTAGTTGGTTGAGTGTTTAGAGCGCTTTACTGGGCCATAATATAATCACTTCTACCTACCAAAATTAGTACCCCCACCACCTCTATATTTATGTTAGGACAAGCACATAAAATTTGAGTTTAATGAGCATTTTCTATTGTTATTGAGGTATAAAATAAAATACATCTCTTTAAAGATCTTAAAACCAAAAAATCCTTCTTTTAATTTAACGCAACATTCATCTTTTAGAAATATAACAGAGTGGAGAACAAATAAGTAGATTAAACAAACAAAAACAACAATAATAAATTTAAAATGTGAAATAAATTTATTCATTTCATTACTATCAATATTATGATTACCTTCATATTTACTATTATTGCTTAAATGCTCTACTTTATGACTAATAATATCTCATTAATTTCTTGTTATCATCATTATGACTGCTTATTTCTACCATTTCAATCGATGCTCAGAATTTCTTTAATTTTTTCTCTTTTTGGTAGTGATTGATATACAAAATTATGTAATTTGTTTAACTGACATTCATATTGTGGTGACCAAAGTAGGTCAGTTTCCAAATTGTAGTTATCAGAAATCTGAAGTCTTAAAGAATTATAATAAGGACATTCTGTTAGGAAATGTTCTAGGGTGTCCTTTTTAAGCAACAAACATGAAAACAATAATCTTTAAAACCTTTAACTATTTGGATGTGCCATTATCATCCTCAGGGAAAAATTCTAAAAAGCTTGTGATTATCAGAGATATTTTCCGTGATAGCCTGCTTCTTTTTGTGGTCATCGACCGCTTTCAGGCGTACGGCATCATCAGGATGCTTTTTGTCAAACAATGTGATAACATAGATTTGCACAGAGCAAATGAAAACAACAATATTCCATATAATTGGGGCTTAGGTTTAAAAACATGTTTTGTAATATTATTGTTTCTTGAGATATATTGGAAAAACAAATCCAGTAAGTTTGAAGAAAAACTTATAATTTAAAAATTAAATTCCAAAATAATTTATTATGTATTGATGTTAATAGTGTTTTGAATTCCAGATTTAAAGCCCAGTTTAGATTAATTAGCCATCTCGGCAGTAGAGGGACATTCTTTAAATTTAATATTCATATTGAAAAATTAAATTATTTGTCCAATTAAGACTTACTAATAGTAAATTTCCGTCTATATATACGAAAGGGAAAATTTAAATTTAAACCTGATAATATTAATTAGAATTAAATTTTTCTGTTAGGTTCCAGCTGTTATACTGCACAGTACTGCCAAGTACGTTTCGCTGTAGGAATTCTTGAATTGAACTCCCCCTCCCCCCAAAAATTGAGCTCAGAGAGAGTAATATAATAGTACGGGCTATACTAATGTGAATATCCTCAACTGTGTTACTAATAAGGGTAATTACATTTTTTGCAAAAATTCCGTTTAAAGAAAATCGAAATACAATTCACTGAATGGATTTTTAAGTTTTTTCCCAAAAACGGCTTTATGATTTCCTTGAACTTAGGCATTCCAGGTGAACATTAAAAGATCTACATTTATTTGGAACATTTTTCGATTGTCATGTTAAGGGGTTTCTGGAGGAATTACGTCATCAGGCATGACGTGCTAACTGCTATTGAATGGTAACTAAACTGATGTAAACGATTGGTTCTATTTTCAAGTATTGTGGCCAACAAAATAATTAGTAAAAAAAAAATGCCAACCTTAAAAACTGTGAAATTGCGTTAAAATAATCGGTGTATGTTTCATACCAAATGTTTATTTGCAGGTTTGCCTGGAGAAATTCATCACGAAAACTGATCTTGAAGTACATACGGTTGTACATTCACTTGATCCTGAAAGGACATGCCATTCTTGTTCAGAAACTTTCACAGATGAAGATCAGCTGAGATGCCATAAATGTTGTACAGCTAGCGAAGTTGTGGTAAAACCATCATCGATGGAACATTCACCGTCCTTCGACCTGAATACAGTCACAGACTTTTTCCTTTTCCCTACTGAATGATCCAAACACTATGATAAACAGCGTTGTAATATAATTTTATATACGTACATAGAATATATATATATATATATAACTATTAATGGCAATAGGTTTATAAATTGAGCTCAGGGAGAGTAATATAATAGTACGGGCTAAACTAATGTGAATATCCTTAATTAAATAATAATGCAGTTGATAGAACTTTAAACGTTATTGTATATTTTGAAGTTAAGATTATTTAAGATTTGTGTTGGTCAAATGTACAATTTATTAATTTATTCCAAATTTCTTTAATTCTCATATATATATATATATATATTTTTTAAATAAATATTTTTGTTTGTGCTTTTATAGACCAACATATCCCTAATGAAATTCCTTAGTAACAGTATTATGAATTACTTAAACAGATATTTGATGTTGGTTGAAGGAAATAATTAAGCAGCTTGAAGGAAAGAAAGTACAGAGTAATATAAGATTTCTATACTGCAGGTTCCAACGATTTTCTGTAAACTTAGATATCAGCTAAACATACAAAGAGAGATACTTATATTTGAAACATTCCTCCGAGTAAAATCATTTAATGGGGCTTTTGGGGAAGGAGAAGGATTATGTTTGCCCCGCCAAAGTGCTATCTTAATTGATTATACAATTTTATCATCTACACAAAATTAATTAGAAATAAATAGATTGCGAAAATTCGGAGTTTCAAGAAATTAGTAAACCAGAAGTGCGTTTTTACTGAACAATTTTATCAATTTTCGAGATTTTTCAGTTTTTCCTATCTTTAAAACGGCCCTAACGATTGTCTTAGAACTTGTTGTATAATACATGTACAAAACACTTCAACTTTTATTTGAAACTTTTTCCCGAAAAAATTCGTTTAATAGTGTGGGGGGGGGGATATGTTTTCCTCTAAGGTATTATTTTAGTTTATTATATCATTATTATCATCTATATAATATTAGTAGTAAATAGAGTAGGTGGAGTCTACCCCACGGTGCAGGTTTACTCTACCCCTGTGAATTGAAGGTGCAGAAAATCTACCTCACAATGCGGTTTGGTCTACCCCAGCATATTGAAAGGGCAGCAGGTCTACTCCACTCAGTGTTGCCAAATCTAATATTACTTTCTTTTACTCCTAGTAAGACCAAGTATTGTAATCATATCAAATTTTCGATGTTGAGTTTTCACCAGATATATCCGTTTTGAGTCCAAAAAAGTGGTTTTTATTAAATGGTTTGTGTGTGTATATTTTTTTTTTCCAACGTCATGACTACGAGTATTAAGTAATTCAGTGTCGCGCGGCCCAATATAAAAGAACCAGGCTGCGCTGGCGATTGGTGTTCGCATAGTTGGATATTTAGGAGGCACGTGAGAACAATCTCGAACGCGTACAACTTCACCCCCAAAATATGTGTGTCTATGTATGTGAGCAGCATAGCTCAAAAAAGAAAAATCGTAGAAAGTTCAAACTTGATATTGTGCTTAGGTGTCACCTTGGGATCCGTCAGTAAGTTACCTGCCAAAATTCCTCAACCGGAAGTACCAATTAACTACATGGGTTTTTCATTTTTTTTGCGATTTTCTCGAAAAAGGCTCCAACGATTTTCCTTAAACTTGATACATCAACTACACATCTAATCTACAATTTTCGCTGAAACATTTCTCTGGTAAAATGCATTTAAGGGAACTTTTGGGAAGGGGTGGAGTTAGGTTATCCTCTAAAGTGGTATTTCACTTCGTTATACAATATATCATCTAAATAATATTAGAATTAAATGCGTTGTCGAAATTCCGAATTTGAAGAAAATAAGATGACGCGGATATGCGTTTTTTCTAAAATAATTTTCATTTTTCTATTTTTTCTAAAACGGCTCCAATGATTTTCTCTAAACTATGTATAGAGCTACAACTTTTATTTGAAACATTTCTCTGGGTAATCTCATTTTACGGGGGCTTCTAGGGTTATGTTTGCCTCTTAGTCTTAGTTGATTATACAATTCTACCATCTAGATAGAATTAATTAGAAATAAATTGATTGCCAAAATTCCGAGCTCCAAGAAAATTAGTGAACCGGAAGTGCGTTTTTTACTGAATAGTTTTTTTTAGTTTTCGCTATTTTTTCCATAAAAACACCGACGAATTTTATCAAATTCGGTATATTAACTATAAAGTTTGTCGATTACAATTTTGTAAACTGTAGTCAGAGAAAGTTGTATGAGTGTTTCGCATCAGATTTTTTTTTCTCACCGACTTACACTATAGCAGACTCCCACACAGTGATGCCAGATCTATACGTTTTACTGTGTTAGATCTATTTTTTCAATTAGTCTTAGTTGTTGTGGTTGAGTTGGTCGAGTGTATCAAATAAATTTGATTTGTGCAAATCTATGTTATCACATTGTTTGACAAAAAGCATCCTGATGATGCCGTACGCCCGAAAGCGGTCGATGACCACAAAAAGAAGCAGGCTATCACGGAAAATATCTCTGAATTA
>JAAEAF010007916.1:0-11177 GCA_011037195.1 Triatoma infestans
ATTATGGTTAATGATATATTTGCCATATACTGAGTCGAAACTTTGTATCACAGAGAGAGGCTCTCCCACTCTAGCCGCCTAAGTCAGAGAGTAGTCTCTGTCAACCAGAGAGAGCCTCTCTTCTCTCTGCTGGATACCATTACAGATACACTTTATTCATAAAGCACCAAAGGTGGGGGCTTTTTCCAACTTTTGATGTTCGACGTGCACACACACACACTCCAATAAATTCGTTTTCCCTTGTCCGTAAGGTATGCGTTCCCCTCTACTCCGAGAACTTATATTTGCATTCTCCCTTACAAATACGGGCACATTAAAGATTATAGTAGCAGGGTAGTTGTTAGAAAGCCCTAGCGCTTAAATAGTTAGCGACAAATTATCCTTTCTAACCTTGCACATATTATCACTACATTCGTATAATACTTTCACCGCTATGGCGCGATTGACACTGGGGAGAAAATGAGTAGTTCTGATGTGAGGAACTCCTGCTTATTCTAGCACTACAGTGCACCAGAAGAACTAGGGGGACAATATGGGTGCATCCATATTATGAAAATAAAAAAAAGAAGAAAACTTGGTGAATCCCCCGTTTCGTAGGGAATGCAGTCACATGAAAGACAGATTTGTTTTTTTTGTATATTCCGTAATGTCAGACAAAGTTTCGAGGGGACCAAACTACATGATATACACCAGTATGAGTATTGAAAAGAATCATTCATCACTAACTAGAGGAGGACCTATTGAACAAGGGAAGATTGGCCCCGTGTTTGTTACGTTACTAATAAAAGATATACTTGCACCCATAATGAGATTGTGAGGAGAGAAATTAGTTTGATTGAATGAAAGGGCTATGAAGGACACTACTAAATGTAGCTAAGTCTTACATAACTGCATGGACTTATAATGAAAATGATATAATGAATGGTGAGATAAAGATATGACACGATGCGATGTACTGTTGTATGGTTGTATGTGATAGATATCCTGTAGATAGATTCCCACTGGCTTATATACACAGGTTCTCCCACTCTAGCCTGCTTAAGTCAGAGAGTAGTCTCTGTTAACCAGAGAGGGCCTGTCTTCTCTCTGTTCGCTGTACTATGGTTCCATTATCTTTGCGGTACCCATTACACACCTATACAATATGAACGGAGTTATTTCACTGGAAAACTGTAGAAGATAGACCTAGAATGCGCGAGAATTTTTTGTAATTTTGTATAATCAGCTTGCCTACTGCGGCGGTCAAGACTATGTCACTGAGATAGATCGCTTCGTGTGTAATAGGGATGATGCAATATTGCATCATACAACAATATCGTCGGATCGCGGCGGTGGTCTGAGATCGCTGCCTGCCGCGACAGATCGCATCACATGTGCCAAAACCTTAAGTCATGACTGAATGGAACAGCGCAAAGTTGGCCCATCTTTCAGTCCTTTTAATGGTCAGTACGTCAGTCAGTTGTTTCATTAAATAATAAACAATCTACTTAATTTCTCACATTTTTCCTCAATTAAGGCACCATAACTTAATTTAGTATCTAGTTATTATACCTAGATAGCGCACCGTGCATAACTTTTCTTCTTTTAGTGACAAGACTAATCTTGTGTGTGTGTTTTTTTTTTTTTTTTTTTACGAGTTCATTATTAAACGATTTTCCGTACTGATACTTATTGCATTCTATGGATTTCTCACTCAGTAGTGACAAAATGCTTTGTCATCTGCATATTGTAATACAATATCTCTCTACGTTTTTGATGCAAGGTAAATCATTTATTATTACTTTCTCTTACTCCTAGTAAGAAGTATTGTAATCGTGTCAAATTTTCGATATCGAGTTTTCACCGGAAATATCCGTTTTGAGGTCCCCTGAGTCCAAAAAAGTGGTTTTTAGCAAGTGGTCTGTGTGTGTGTGTGTGTGTGTGTGTGTATGTATGTGAACCGAAGTTCAAAAACGAAAAACATAGAAGTTGAAACTTGAGATTCCGTGTAGGTATCAACCATGGGATGGACAGTACGTATCTGTCAAAATCCTCTCAACCGGAAGTACCACTTTACTACTTGGATTTTTTACTTTTATTGCGATTTTCTTAAAAAAATGGCTGCAACGATTTTCTTTAAACTTGGAACATCAACCACACATACAAAGGGCTACAATTTTTATTTGAAACATTTCTCCAGAAAAATGCATCTAAGGGCACTTTTGGGGGAGGGATGGGGGTTACGTTTCTATCTAAAGTGCTAATTCAGTTTATTAGACAATTCTGTCATTTAAATTAATGTTAATGAGAATTAAATATGTTGTTGAAATTCCGAGTTTGAAAAAAAATCGGTTAACCGGAAGTGCGTTTACTTTTCCACTTTCACTAAATGATTTATTCACTTTTTTGCAATTTTCTCAAAAATGGCTTCGATGATTTTCTTGAAACTTCGCATATAAACTAAACGAGCAATGATCTACAACTTTTATTTGAAAATATTTCTCTGGGAAATGCCAATTAAAGGTACTTCTAGGGGAGAGGTGGGGTTATGTTTTTTTTTCTAAACTGCTATCACAGTTGGATTATACAATTCTATCATCCACATAAAATTAATTAGAAAGAAATAGATGGCCAAAATTCCCGAGTTGCGGGACCTTAAAACGGATATTTCCGGTGAAAACTCGATATCAAAAATGTTACACGATTACAATACTTCCTCTTACTAGGAGTAAGAGAAAGTAAAAAAAAAAACAAAAAGACAGAATTAGGCGGAAATGCAAGATCAGCCGCCATTTTTATTTTTATTTTGCCATTTATACTAGTGGGACAAAATAAAATTGATGTTAAACACCCACAAAAATTATAGCAATCTATAGCGTTTCTACTATCTATAATTTATTTGCGATTTTCTCAAAAATGACTCCAACGATTTACTTTAAACTTCGTATATCTACTACACATACAAAGAGCAACAACTTTTATTTAAAACATTTCTCTGGGAAAATTCATTTAAGGGCACTTCTATGGGAGGGATGGGGTTAAGTTTTCATCTTAACTTGCTATTTCAGTTTATTAGACAATTCTGTCATCTAAATAATGTTAATAGAATTAAATAGTTGGTTTGAAATTCCGAGTTTGAAAAAAATTGGATAATCGGAAGTGCGTTTATTTGAACACTTTACTAAATGATTTTTTTTTTTTTTCAGTTTTTCGCGATTTTCTTTAAAAAAAAAAAATGGCTCCAACGATCTTTTATTTAAGTTATTTCTCTGGAAAAATATAATTTAAGGACACTTTTAAGGGAGGTGTGGGGTTACAGCTTCCTCTAATGTGGTATCACAGTTGGATTATACAATTCTATCATCCACACAAAATTAATTAGAAATAAATAGATGGCCAAAATTCCCTAGTTTTAAGAAATTTAGTAAACCGGAAGTGCGCTTTTACTGAACAGTTTTTTTTTTTTTTCAGTTTTCGACGAATTTCATACTTGCTACACAAACTATAAAATGGTGTCAATTATAATTTTGAGAACTGGAGTAAGAGAAGTTTGTGTTGAGTGTTTCACACAAGATTTTTTTTTTTTTTTTAGTTTAGCATAGGAAAATTTGTGAAATCTCCTGGATAAAATATATTTTTATATATGATTCTATAGAAAATTTCAGGGTAGGTGCTTAATGTATAATTTAACGTAAATTTTTATTGAAATAATCTGAAATAGATACTTGAAATATGTAGTTAAATTTTAATTCACTGCATATTTGTGAACCTCCACACACACACTCTATCCACGCAGATGCCACAAAGTCTACATATTTCTGTAGAGAAGCAGGTGATAAAAGTAAATTTGTTAAAAAAGAAATACTGAACAGAATCACAGAAAAAAATCAAAATAAGCAAAACATAAAAAAAACAAAAAAAATAAGAAATTAAAGAAATGAAAAATTGAATGCAACCATAATATTAGTGTTTTAAGATGTTAGCATTTTTTTATTAAAAGAAATATAGTTATGTATTATAGAGTTCGTTAAATGGTTCACGAGTATAAATAAATAATTAATTACATAGATAATTGTGTTTTGAGATGGGGGCTATGACAAGCGGCCGTGTGTCGTTGGTTAGGACGTGAAATCTCTAAATGGGATGTCTAGCCAATTAGTTACTATGTAACAGCCTGTTAGGCCATTTGTCAGACATCTTATGCCGGATTTAGACGGCGAAGCTGTAGCCTGCCAACTAGACGTGTGATCTATGTCTACCATTTGTACTAACTGTAATGTCTTAGGCCCTGTACAACTGACGTACTCTTGTCACAACCTAACTATAATCTTAAATAACTATTAATTTAATAATCTATTTTTTTTTTCTTATGCAGATATGATGAAAAAAAAATCTGGTGTGAAACACTCACACAACTTTCTTTCTCCAGTACTCAAATATAATTGACAAATTGTAGTGTGTACCAAAGTAAGGAAATTCGTTTCGAAAAGTGGAAAACACTGTCCAGTAAAACTGTCCGGTTTACTAATTTCCTTGAAAACTCGGATTTGGGTCATATATTTATTTATAGTTATTTCAATTTGGATGGCACAGAATTGTTATAATCAACTGTGATAGCATTTTAAAGAAAAACATAACCCCCCTCCCCCAAAAGTCCCCTTAAAGAATTTATCGGGGGAAAAGTTTCAAATAAAAGTTGTAGCTCTTTATATGTATAGTTAACAACGCTGGTTTAAAGAAAATCGTTGGAGCCATTTTCGAGAAATACCAGAAAACTGAAAATTATATTTCAGTAAAAACGCACTTCCGGTTATCTATTTTTTTTCAAACTCGGAATTTCAACAACATATTTAATTCTAATTAACATTATTTAGATGACAGAATTTTCTAATATACTGAAACAGCAGTTAAGATGAAAACCTAACCCCACCCCTCCCCCAGAATTGCCCTTAAATGAATTTCGGAGAAATGTTAAATACAGTGTTGTAGCCCTCTTTTTTTTTTGTATGTGCTAGTTGATATAACAAGTTAAAAGAAAATCTTCGGAGCCATTTTTGAGAAATTGCAAAAACGTAAAAAAAACAACTAGTAAAGTGGTACTTCGGGTTGAGGAATATTGACACATAACGCACCGTCAGATCCCATGGTGATACCTAAACGTAATATCAAGTTTGAACTTTCTACGATTTTTCGTTTTTGAGCTATGCTGTTCACATACATACACACACACAGACACACACAAACACAGACCATTCGCTAAAAACCACTTTTTTGGACTCAGGGGACCTCAAAAGCGGATATTTCCGGTGAAAACCGATCGAAAATTTGCACGATAAATATTTCCTCGTACTAGGAGGAAGAGAAAGTAACAGAGCTGCTTAGATTATAAACCTTAATTTAAAAAAAAAAAACATTCGTATGTCGGTATTTTCCGGTTGATGGTTTTGCCCGAAAGTTGGTGTGAATGTTTCACACCAGGATTTTGTTGTTTTTTTTTTCGGTAATAAGGGGACTATTTCCGGTAAAAAATTTGGAGATTTACTACTCCTGTACCAAGAAGAGCAAATACCCCCCACAAAAAAACAAAACGAAAGATGATTTTTTGGGTGGTTATGTGGGGACGTGCAGGTGTTTTAGGTTACAATTTTGAAAATTTACATCTACTAGAGCTGGGGCCATTACTACGGTTTCGTGAAAAATGTCAATCCAATCTCCGCCAAGTGTGAAATACGCGGCGTCATCCGTTATCTCGTTTGGAAGGGAAAAACTCCGGTTGAGGTTTATAATGAGGTAAAAACTGCATATGGTGATAAAGCTATGAATCGTACGAGTGTGTTCAAGTGGTGTCGCGAGTTTAAAAACGGTCGTACGTCTGTGCATGATGATCAGAGGAGCGGAAGACCTTCAATTGTGACCGACGAAATTGTGGAAAAAAATCGAAAATGCGCTCCATGACGATCGCAGATTGACTGTGGATGAACTTTCTGCGATGTTTCCGCAAACCTCCAGATCTCTGTTACACGAAACCATCACAGAACCCTCGGATATCGGAAACTGTCCGCGAGGTGGGTCCCAAAACAGCTGACAGACCAACACAAGTTGAATCGAGTGGAGGCCGGGCAAGAGTTTTTGAGACGCTACAAACTCCATGGAGATGAATTTCTCCGCTCCATCATTACTGGAGATGAAACTTGGATTGCACACTACACACCTGAAACCAAAAGGCAGTCTCAACAGTGGCGTCACACCTCTTCACCCTCCGCCAAAAAGTTCAAAACCACAATTTCAACCAAGAAAATCATGGCATCCGTGTTTTGGGACGTCAAGGCATAATTTTAATTGAATATATGCCTCAAGGGGAGACCATCAACTCTGCAAGATACTATGAGACCCTAAAAAAATTGCGGAGAGCGATTCAGAACAAAAGGAGAGGCATGCTGACAAAGGGAGTCTGCCTGCTGCACGACAATGCCAGACCACACACTGCTTGCCTCGTTTAAATGGGATGTCCTGAACCATTCCGCGCATTCCCCTGACCTCTAGCACCTTCAGATTACTATCTCTTTACCTCCCTGAAGCTGCACATGGGTGGAAAAAGGTTTTCAACAGACGAGGAGGTGAAGGGGAGGTGGAGAAGTGGTCGAAGGGGTTGGCGGGAAACTACTTCGAGGAAGGCATCAAAAAATTAATACCCCGGTTCACCACCTGCATTGAGAGGAATGGTGACTATGTCGAAAAATAGCTTACATATGTACTAATGTAACCAGGTAATTTTTTTTGTTCAAATAAAAATTTTTGTAACCTACAAAAATTCAGTACACTTACTTACTGGACATGCCTCATAATTACTCCACTTTATGGGATGTCACATAATAGTTTTAACTGAATGAGTGAGTCATGTGCAGTGTTGTTCATCATATTTATTATTATTTAAAAGTAAAGTAAGATTTTTGTATGAAGAGAGAAGAGAAGCCACGAAAAACCGGTGATGATTTACAACTCGCTCAACTTTTATAATGATAATATCCCTTAGCCATGTTGACACAATGTTGCTTGACATTGTTTCTAATGATTTATCTTATATTTGACCAAGATATCTTGAGCTATATCTAGCAACTAGGGGATTAGGTATTGTGTTAGCCTACGGTTTCCACATTGAGCTACCGTGGTTGCTATCATAATATGGGGGTAAAACTAACTTTTTTCAAGTCTTTTAACCACGTTTTTTTTTTGTACTTGTTTTTTATCTGAATACGTACATATTATTAAGGATTCCTAGTATCAATCTGGATTAGAGGTTATGTCTTTATTTTATTTTTATTTTTATTTTTTTTTTGTACTATGATAAATTAACTACCTGTTGTGCATAATCTGATGACGCGAGTCGTGATTGTTTATCACTTAAATAGTACTTGAATGTTGATTACATTTTAGTTTTGGAGAAGTTTTATAGATCATAAACTTATAATTCAATCAGTTCACTGCCTCATCTATTGTATATTACCTCTTCCTTTAAGAAACAAAATTATTTTTAAGTGCGAGTTTTTTAAGTATGACTTGTGCGACCAAAATAATCCCTTTGTTGTTAATAGAGTTGGAAGAAGACAAGCTTATATTTCTAAGACCATTAAATATTCCACGAATTACACACTTAGAAATACAACATCTATTTGAATTCCAATAAATTCTGAACCAGTTTTATAGCCTGAAGTTTTATTATATATTAAAAATATATAAAAACTTTTTACATTTTTTACTACGACGTTTCGGCTATTCACTTGCCATTATCAAGTAGTTTATTTTTGATTTGAGTATGTTATTTCTAAATTTCGTCATTTTTTTATATATATATATTTTTTTTGTTAATCAGTTTTAAATACATCGTTATTTTGCATAAATTATATGTTATTATGTTGATTCCTTTGATAAACTTGGATATATAATTGTATCAGCGTCATATATTCTTAAACCACGTGGTTAGTGTTTTATTTTAAAATTTATTTGCTTGTCTGTATTATTGATTATACGCTGAGTTACCCAGATATACGCTATAAGTAAGGATCAACTCAAACACACAGCCTGGAAAAAACAATAATCAATAATACAGACAAGCAAATAAATTTTAAAATAAAACACTAACCACGTGGTTTAAGAATATATGACGCTGATACAATTATATATCCAAGTTTATCAAAGGAATCAACATAATAACATATAATTTATGCAAAATAACGATGTATTTAAAACTGATTAACAAAAAAAATATATATATATAAAAAAATGACGAAATTTAGAAATAACATACTCTAATCAAAAATAAACTACTTGATAATGGCAAGTGAATAGCCGAAACGTCGTAGTAAGAAATGTAAAAAGTTTTTATATATTTTTAATATATAATAAAACTTCAGGCTGTAAAACTGGTTCAGAATTTATTGGAATTCAAATTGACCCATCATAATTCAAAGGAAATATTAAACAGCCTATAAAAGAAAATACAAAGCTCAAGATCAACATCTATTGTGCTACCAGGTGACGGAGACCCAAGAAGACCTGGGTTCATGACAGAATGTAATGCTTACATGGGCGGCGGGGAAGCTTTCTTTCTGAGGCTGATTCATGGGCGCAAAAAAAAAAAGCCTGCATTAGGATAAAAATTTGCAATCAAGCCAATAAGATATGTCTTGTTCAAAAATTTTGCCCGTGAACTACATAGCACTTTATAGGAAAACATAACCACCAAATTTCTCCTCCAAAAATCTCCGTCAAAAATGTTTCAAATAAACCAAAATCAGTAGCAATTTTCGAAGATTCTTCTCGACCGTTACTTATATGAAGGAAAAGGATTGTGAGATTCGGTCTTTTTTTAAAAAAATAAGAAAACTTAAATTCTTACCAACGTTTAGACAAATATATTTTCTTTTTCAAGGCCTACAAACATATAAATACAATAGGTTCTTTTTTGATAGTCAAAACCAAAAAACCAAAATCAGGAAATAATAATGAATAAAATTATAGATTAATTTATAAATTTTTTTGGTTTATTTACATAAAAAATTAAAAAAAAACGATTAAATAATCTTCAAAACATATCAAACTTAAAAAAACTTATGTAAAGTTTTGGAAAATGAAAAGTTGACAACACCTCAACATCACAGAGAATAATTAAGATGTTGATTCATCACAGATGAATAATGAGTGATAAATAAACCTAAGCTCACTCCGCTCCCCCCAGAAGTGCCCTTAAAGTGAATTTTCCCAGAGATATTTTCTTCAAATAAAAGTTGACAGTGGTTTAAATAAAATACCAGAAAACTGAAAAATACTTTTCAGTAAAAACGCACTTCTGGTGTTCTAATTTTCTTCAAACTCGGAATTTGAACAACAAATTTAATTCTACTTAATATTATTCAGCTGATACAATTGTGTAATAAACTAAAATAGCACTTTAGAGGACTTTGAACTTTCTTTTTTTGAGCTATGCTGTTCACATACATACATATATATATACACACACACACACACATAGACATAGAGAGGATAAGGGAGATTTTGGTAGGTCTACAGCTGCGATGTAGCGTTTCGTTCTCCTGGGTTAAAAAGGCCCGCGCTGGGATAGCAGGGAATGAACAAGCTGATAAAATGGCTAAGGCCGCCTCCAAAAGACAGCGAACTTCCAATTAGCTACAAAAGCTATCCCAAAACATTCCTCAAGCTTTGGGCTCATCGTCGCAGCGTGCACTCTTGGGAGCAACTATGGACTGGGATCTATCACCGGAACATTAACCAGGGAGTTTTTTCCCTTCTATCTCACAACTCGCCTTCGAATGCAGCACATCGGCATTACATATCGGTTGACGCAGCTGTTATCGGGACATGGGAAAATGGCCGCATATCTATATAGATTCGAAATCTCGTCCCATCCCCGGTCTGCTCTTGTGACAACTCTTCGGCACAGACGGTGGATCATCTTCTGTGGTACTGTGTCTGCTTACTTCCCTCAAGAAATGCTTTCATGCAGCGGGTAAGTAACTCAGTCGGTGGATTTGGCCGCCTGGCAAGTCGACTTTGCTTCAGCCTGAGTTATTTGGGCACTTCAAAAAATTCATAAATGACATATTCAAATTCTTGAATGATTAGGGGGAACAAAATTTTTCATAACTATAAAAATATTTTTATATTACAATATAAATTTGTTTTAAGTATTTTAAAATAAGAAAATATGTTAATGTATAAAGCTGTAATACTTTGTAAATTTCATGTAGTGCTCTTTGAGCGGAGCATGATGAGAAATAAATGATTGGAAAAAAAAACAAAAAAAAAAAAACACACACACATAGACACACTCACAGACCATTTGCTAAAAACCACTTTTTTTGGACTCAGGGGACTCAAACGGATATTTCCGGTGAAAACTCGATATCAAAAATTTGACACGATTATAATACTTCCATTTTTTATTAGGAAGTAATAGAATGTGAAAAATAAAAAAAAATACTGTAAATGTTTACAAAAATTTTGACTTGAAATGTAAACATTGTAAACAAGTTATTAGAGTAAGAGTAGCATTTATTGTAAGCAAATGGGCCTCTGTGTACGTACCAGTAGACAGATAAGGTGGCTTGGCTGTCTGGCCGGAGATGTCACTTGAAATAGCCTGGGGACTTGATGAAACCAACTTTTAGAACAAGTCAGCCAACAAAGTCTCTGTGTAAACATTCCCCATTCATAAACTAACCTAGTATCAGGGTTTGTTGTTAGTGATGGTTTTCTGACAAAATCAACTACTTTAACATAAGTAATGTGGTCAATTAAAGTGGTTTAAATATAAACTTTTAACAACTTAACTATCTACGTAATTATTATACTAGTTTCCATATATGAAAAAACATTTTTTTTTTTTTTTACATTTTCTTTAACTCCTGGATCGTGTGAAATTTTTGACAGTAAATTTCTGTGTACGAAAAATAAAAATGATTTTTTAGAATTGGTCTGTATGTATGTTATATGTGTGTGTGTGTGAACAAAATAACCCCTTAAACGAAAAAGTCCGCAGCTAACTGAAACTTTGTACACCCTGAACCTTTTCTATGGAGTAAACGACCAGTCTCTACGAAAAAAAAAGGCTTAGAAATAAGAAAGGAAGTGAAGAAGAGAGTCCCAGTTTGAGAGCATGCATCAGTTTGAGTAAAAATAAG
>JAAEAF010007917.1:0-40259 GCA_011037195.1 Triatoma infestans
TTATAATCTCCCTAGCGCAGAGTTGTAACGCCACGATTTCAGCCTGAAAGATCGTGGCGTGCTTCCCTAGGCTGGCCTTAAGAGAAAGTTAACTTTAGGCCTGCCCCCGTAGACCCCGGCTCCGACCCCAGTCGGAGTTTTGGATCCGTCTGTATACCAGATCGAGTTACCGAACAGGGGTGGGTCACAGTCCCATTTGCCTCTGCTCGGTATAGACTCAAAACAAAGCCCAAGCCTACACGTGTCCTCCATATGATTCTCTTGAATGATAGGACATGGCTCAACGTCTCTTCCAAATTCCTTATATTGTCTGTTCAAGCAAATGTTTGGCTATAGAAAGCATACTTATAAGAAATGAAATGCTTTTTTTTTTTTTATAACAAGAAACAACCTGGCATTAATTTAATATTCAGGTCCCTGCCATTATCACTGCACTATTCGAAAATAGTGTTTAAGAATTGCTGTATCTTTACAGACAGTCTATAAGGGAAAAAGAGAACTCTTTGTCGTCAACAAAAGGAAGCATTTCGGTGTCGGAAATTTTTTTATCAAAAAAAAAAGAACATTAATAAAAATGTGAAAGAAGCGATCCTTGAAGGACGCCTGATATTGCATCAAACTATGAAGATTGTTCAGAGCTCTATTTTATATTGCCCATATGATTCTGTAGAAACAAAATTTCATTTTCTTTTTTTTTTTTTTGTGTCAGAAGGATTTAAAACATGGTCATTGTGTTGTTAAATGATGTGTTACAGCGTTGTGCGTCATAGCCTAAACACTAGGTCTCTATTTAAATATGAGAG
Source organism: Triatoma infestans (assembly GCA_011037195.1). Lineage (NCBI taxonomy): Eukaryota > Metazoa > Arthropoda > Insecta > Hemiptera > Reduviidae > Triatoma > Triatoma infestans. Next base: position 804 of record JAAEAF010007917.1, read on the forward strand.
AGTGAGAGAGAGAGATCATCCAACAGGGACATTAAGTTTATATCTGTAAATCTTGTAAATTAGTGTCTATATTTTTTCTATGAATCTCTTCAAGTTTCATTTATTTTCATTTTTTTTCTTTCCCTTCATCATGAACGTAGTGGACCAATCTTAAACATTCATTTCCTTTCAGACCACATAGATAGAAAAAATATTTTCAATTGGTTTGTCGATCTGTTCAGTACCCTTAATGCACATATAAACTCATTTCTCAGAAAAAATTTCTAAGCGTAAAATAATTTTGAACCGTTTAAAATAAATTTATTTAAAAAAAAATAAAAATAAATGTTAACATAATTATTCTTATTTGCTGTAAACATACTAAATTTAAGAATCATTATTAGAGCCGATATTGAAAAAAAAGAGACGCAAATCTGCAAAACAGCGTAGTTGAAACCATATCTTACCTGTGTAATGGCATCCAGCAGAGAGAAGAGAGGCTCTCTCTGGTTAACAGAGACTACTCTCTGACTTAGAGTGGGAGAACCTGTGTATATAAGCCAGTGAGAATCTATCTAGAGGATATCTATCAGATTCAACCATACATCGCATCGTGTCATATCTCTACTCCCATCTTTTATTCTATCAAAATCATTATAAAGTCCAGTGCAGTTAGTGTAAACTTATAGCTACATTATAACAGTGTCTTCCTAAAAAAAAAAAAAAACTGATAGAATAAAAGGTGGGAGTAGAGATAGGACACAATGCGATGTATGGTTGAATCTGATAGATATCCTCTAGATAGATTCTCACTGGCTTATATACACTCTAAGTCAGAGAGTAGTCTCTGTTAACCAGAGAGAGCCTCTCTTCTTTCTGCTGGATGCCATTACATCTACAACAAAAAATCTATGTAATTCAACACAACTACCACGTCGCATGAGACGTAACGCATCATCCCCCACCACCACAAGCTAGTGTAAATCAAGGTTTGTCTTCCTTAAGATCTGGAAGGTGAAGTAGAGGAAATTATGACAAGCATTTATATATAAGGACTAGCTATGTTCAAATATGAAGTCTACTTCACAAACTTAGTCTTACATTTCTCAATCTTGTACACAAAGAAAACATCACAATCACCAACATCAAGTACAATCTGCCATTCACGCTACCCACTTTCTATTATGAGTACTATAAAGTCCTTGCAGTACTATGTTTTCTTAATTAATAATCAGTCCGTGCAATTTTCTCTTTTACATTTTTTTCACTATCCAAACACCAAGAAAAACTCCATTCAAAATAGTATTACTAAGGGTTTAATGAAAATGAAGTGAACACAAAAAAATTTATTAAACCCACATTCCCGGTTGACAAAATCTTGACCGAAACTTTATATCACGCGTATTGTGGTGGGTATCTAAACTAAAAGGGAATATCAAGTTTGAGCTAATTGCGATTTTTCGTTGTTTTTTTTAAAGATATTTTGTTCATATATACACACGCACACGCACACGCACATACATACATACATACAGGACCAATCGCTAGAAATATTTTTACACCGGGAACATCAAAATTTGTTATTGCCGATAAAAACTCAATTTGGAAAATTTTGATACGGTGGAAATGTTTCTTCTTATGCTAGGAAGTTGGGAAGGAAGTAAAAAAAAACAACAGGGTTTTAGAGACATGAACATTCTGAATATGTATTATTGAATATTAAACTGTATAAATGCATTAATAAAGCTGTCTGATGGATAATTTTATTAAACAGAGATATAAACATCCATGAACGAAGTGGGTCGTCCATGTTGCTTGTTATTTTACATAATGAAATATATATATATAACTATTTACAAGATAAGTAGTTATTTGGTAACAGCGGTTAATTGGCAATTAATTATGTCTTACGTCAAAACAAACTTGAAATTGAAAGAAAAAAAATTAAATACAAGGAAAAACCATCAAAAGCAACACATAATTAACCAACATTACTAAGATTATTAGCACACATACACATACACACACTTACACGCACACACAACTATACAACAATACTGACATCTAGAGTTAAGGTCAAGAACAATAATAAACTACTGGTTCTCTTTCTCTCTCACTCTAACCCCACCACTATCATCGCGCGCCCCCCACCCCCTCCTGTACCATACTACTCTGTATAATGTTCATTATTAGTGCTAACACTGTGCTGTAGCAGCAGCCTTGAAGGATCTCCATGCGATGACCCTCAATACCTGTACGATTGGTGAATGTCTATAACTAAAAACCCCTTCCTTCCTGGCAAATATTTCCTGTTCCTGTCTTCTTCTAATTCTGCTATAAAACTATTTTTTTTTTTTTTTCTGTTTATTGTATTATTCTATTAAAAATTATTTTTATTCCAACTATCTTTTGTCTTTTACTATTTTTTTAAAATTTTGTATTTTCTATAAATTGCAAAAAATGGAAGTGTTGTAATCTTCTTCTTCTTTCACTGTCATAGTGATCGAGATGGACCTTTGCGTGCTCAATCCGGGAAGACCACTGAGCCCTACTGATAGCTATACAAACACTAACCCCTCTCATATCCGCCCTCACACTGTCCACTCACCTTGTTTCGGAACTCCCCCTTGGCCGACAATTGCATAACATTTCCAGAAATACTGGCGTCCGAAAAACAGTGCCATACATTTCCATCTCTAGCATTATATATAAAAGACAATTATCAAAGGCTCCCTATAAAGGGCGTACAATTCCCTGTTTTTCCGTCTTCCTACGGTTCTCCCTTATCGATCCAAAGATTCTTCTTAATTACTCTCCGCTCAAACATGTTTAATGTTTTACAGGAAACTTTGTTTTACGTCCATATTTCATTGCCTAGGCAAGATTGATATTACGAGCTCTTTCTATGGATTCGATATGTCTGTCCCTCGGCTAACCGCGCTATTCTTCATTATTTTACTTAGACTGATAATCCTATTAAGGCTCTATTTCCCGAAGCTATGCTTTTCTTTACTTCCTCATCTTCGCCTACAAACATCCCTCATAGTGGAGACAAGATAAAGAAAGTTAAAGACCGTTTCCAAAAATGGTTGAAAAGGCTATTACAGAAGGGAAGCAGCTGGCTTTCCAATGGATTCCTGCACATTGTGATTTACCAGGGAACGAGCAGGCCGATAAATTTGCGAAACAGGAGTCAATGTGATCAGCCCGACTACGCAATGTGTTTTGCTTCGGCTAAAAGAGTTATAGGTAGCCACGTAAAGGAAAAATCACACGTGGAGTTTGGCCACTGAAAATCAGTGGGCAACGCTGCTAGAAAATAAGATACCTGTCGGTCTTCCAAGAAAAGATTCTGTCGTGCTATTCCGAGAAATTACAGGGCATGATTACCTCCAAGTCCACCTCCACAAAATACGTATAAAGGACTCGCCGATTTGCCCATTGTGCAATAACGGCGTAATGACCTTTCAACATCTGTGAACGCGTGCCCTGCATTACAGGGTATGAGTAATATTTATGCAAAATATTGGGCTGCCAGGCAAAAAATAGCTTAACGACTTTGTCGCGGGATAGGAAAAAAAAAAGACCGTTTCAAATGTGCAAGTAATGTCCCGCTGGATGTACCAAACCTTTTTTCGTGGCTACCAGTATCTTAGTCTTATTCATTAATATGAAGACGATGCTTTGCGCCCCTATTTTCTAAAAGATTCTTTTACTACAGCCAGTGAACTTCCGTCAATGACTACATTATCCGATTTTGGATGTTCTATTAAGAATAGTGGCCCTGCACATCCACTCCAATATTAATACAGACCTGGTGAAGGAGGTAGGTAGTTAAACATAAGCGGCGATATTGGAAACCTTCCTGTCTAAGTTTCTTCAGAATGTGTCAAAAAGTGCCGAATAGCTTCCAATTATGACTACTAGGCTTTTGAACTTCTGCCATTATATTGTCAGAATTTCGAAATAAAATTCGAAAATAGCAAGGCCCCAGGAACACTAAAAAGTATTTTTTCAAAATTTACCAGAAAGAAAACTCGCCGGAAGTTTAAACTTGGTTCTATACAAAGATTTCCGTCAGAAACAGGTTTAACTCAATGGCAGCACGCCGAACTTGTACGCGTGCTTGTACTCGAACGTGAACAGGTTCGAGGCCACTAGTATTGCCCTTAGTTTTTTACTCTTTCTATGAGCTTCTACAGCTTACTATGAGCTTCTACTGTTCCGGTGATGGCTAGTGCTGCCTACATCAGAGGAGACTTCCCGTATGGCCCCATACTTGCAGACCTAAGCGAGTTTTTTCGCTGGTTTTTCATAATAAAGTCTCAATAAGGTTTCGATTTGGATTAATAACATGCTTATTAAGAAGTAATCTGGAAAAACATTTAATAAGATCGCAAATTAAACCGGAAAATCTTAGGTAAATAATTAAAAAAAAAGCACTGCTCATTATGCTTATAAATAATGGAAAACTTAAAACGACCCTGAAGAAAAGAATATAATTTATATCTAAAGTAGTGCAGGAAACAGGGACCAATTCGTGAATAAAATGAAATAAAAAAAACCACTTGCAAATTAGTATTAAAAATTTTGTTGCCAATTTCTGCAAATATTTGGAATATGTGAATATTTTTGTAGCAGCAATGGAATATTTTTTTAAATATCGAAAAAAAAAAATGAGGAATGAATTTATTTAATTTATGCGTATGGATTGTCATTAAATATACATTGCAATATGTGCAGAGAATAACTATGCTTATAAGGTAATCTTTATTTTGTATATAACGGGGCTTCAATTAATGTTTGAAGGCTAAACGATCAACCTTCGTCGTATTTTTTTGAATGCACATATTGTATAATAAAACTTCCCAAACTGTCTTGACATAAATAAATTCAACAAAATTCTTTAGATTAGGTATTTATTTATTTATTTTTTCTTCTCTGTAGTGGTTTTTCTATTGACGAATAAGCCAGTTTCAAAATTCATATGTCTATCCTCCATTTTTACGAAAAGTATGATAAATAATTAGACGGATCTGAAATCTTGCCTGTCTTGAATTATTTCTCTCTTATAACTGATCAGATTCTGCTACTGAATTATTTGCTACTATACACTTATAGGGACGGACCTCACGCGTTGGCTAGCGTTCTTGCCTTTAGTGCGAGAATTCAGGGTTCGATTACCGTGAGAGCAAAGCACCGGGGTTGACCCAGCATCGTGATGAATAGTGGGAACCTACAATTGATAGCGCCCTAGGTAGTGAAGGCTGGAACTAAACGACGAAGGAACTGCGGCGTACTTGCCACACACGACCCCATACAAATCGCCGTCTGGCAAGCATTGGCCCTTCATCATGAGCTGTTGCGCCATAGGTTTTTATTTATTATACACAAATAGGAATATTTATGTGTAAGATTTCCTTGCTCACAGAGATAGATAATCATTTTTAATGACAATATAATGAAATGAGTGTGATTCAATAGTCATGATTGGTCAAATTGAAATAAATAATAAATTCTATCGACAAACTAAGAAAATAAGTTCAAAATTGGGCCTAGATCGATTTGAGTTTCTTTTCGGTTGTTTCTAACGTTTTCTTTGAGTTCTAACGATTTTCTATAAATATGATATATCAACTACACATACAAAGAGCTAGAAGTTTTATTTGAAAATTTCTCTGGAAAAATTCATTTACGGCAGAGTTTTTGGGGGAGGGGTGGGATTATGTTTTACTATAAAGTGCTATTCCGTTTAGTATACATTTCTATCATTTAAATAATATTAAGTAGAATTTAATATTGAATATGTGGATGGGTCCGCAATGCTGGATTACATCTGGTATTTTATTCGTCCTAGCATGCATATTGATTTTTTCCTGACGGATTTCGGATTTTAATCCATCGTCAGAGCAAATTCACCAAGTTCGTGTAGAGAGTTGACTTCAACGTAATGTTTTCTGTTACACTCACATTTGTTGATTTGTTGGTTGGACATATATAAACCAACAAGTGTGAGTGTAACAGAAACATTACGTTGAAGTGAACTCTCTACACGAACTTGCTGAATTTACTCTGACAATGGTTAAAAAAATCCGAAACTTGTCAGTAAGAAAATCAATATGCAAACTGCGACGGATAAAATAAGATGATATCCAGCATTGCGAGGGCCCATCCACATATACAGCTATAATTTTTATTTGGAAACATTTCTCTGGAAGAATTTATTTAAGGCGGTTTATTGTGGTGAGAGGCCGGGTTATGTTTTCTTATAAAGTACCATTTCCATTTAGTATACAATTCTATCATCTAAATAATATTAATTAGAATTAAATATATTGCCAAAATTCTGAGTTTGAAGAAAATCAATTGACCCGAAGTTGACCGGATTCTCCATAAAAACACCGACGGATATCTTTAAATTTGATATACTAACTATGAATATCTATTGTTATGTTTGTATCTTTTTTCCAAGACATTTCATTTTAAGAAGTTTAACCGGAAGTTATGCTTTTCTCAAACAAGTAATTTTATTAAGTTTTTTAGATTCTTCCAAATTGATATAAAATTGAAGACAAGCAAAACAATTTCGTAAACTTTTAAATTGAAGAATATTTATCAATTATATAATTCTGTAAATTGCCGTAAGAGAATGTAGTGTGAGGTGTTTTAGATCAGATTTTTACTTTCTCTTACTCCTTACTAGTAAGAGGAAGTATTGTAATCGTGTCAAATTTTCGATATCGAGTTTTCACTGGAAATATCCGTTTTGAGGTCCCTCGAGGCCAAAAAAGTGGTTTTTAGCAAATGATCTGTGTGTGTGTGTGTGTGTCTGTGTCTGTCTGTCTGTATGTATGTATGTATGTGAACAGCATAGCTCAAAAACGAAAAACCGTAGAATGTGCAAACTTGATATTCCGTTTAGGTATCACCATGGGATCTGACAGTACGTTATGCGTCAAAATATCCTCAAGCGGAAGTACCACTTTACTAAATGATTTTTTTTTTTGCACTTTTTCTAGATTTTCTCAAACATGAATCCGACGATTTTCTTGAAACTTCGTCAATAAACTATGAATACAAAGATGAACAACTTTTATTTAAAATATTTCTCTGGGAAAATTGATTTAAGAGCACTTTTAGGGGAGGGATGGGGTTACAGCTTCCTCTAAAGTGGTATCGTAGTTGATTATACAATTCTATCATCTAAACAAAATTAATTAGAAATAAATAGATGGCCAAAATTCCAAATTTTAAGAAAACTAGTAAGCCGGAAGTGCGCTTTTACTCAACAGTTTTTTCAGTTTTCGACGAAATTTCGTTATATTTGGTACACAAACTATAATCTTTGTCAATTATAATTTTGAGAACAGGAGTAAGAGAAAGTTGTGTGAGTGTTTCATACCAGATTTTTTTTTTTATAGATTTAAAATGATCTACATAATGTTTATATTGTACATGTCCTACCACTTTAGCTTATTAGATAGAGTCCTCAGAATTGTATACTTGGCAATCTATACAAAACAATTAGCATGCGGCTCGATGCCAGCATTTAATGTGTACGTGATAAATTTATAATATTATCTACTAAGGCACAAACTGTCTATGAAGATGACGAAACAAAGCGGAAAAACTTTGATTTAATACCTTGTGACGTAAAAAGACAGAAAAAAAAACAAGAAATAATAAGATTGACAACCTTGTACGAGGATTTTTTATTTTATTTTATTTTATTTTTTTATTTTTTATTACCTCAGTTTTTTATTTTCACTTAAGTGGAAGTATTGCATTTGATGAAAAAGGATTTTAAGACTTTGTGTTTTCTTTTGATGTATGATAAATTCGAGAAAAAAAGTATTTAATTAGAAATTGTCTCTTTGTGATATACAGAATGATTAGAAGGTAATTTGACCCCTCAGTTTTTGAAATTTTGATATGATTATTGTACAACCTCTTATTAGGCGTAAGAGAAATTAAAAAAAAAAAAAAAAAATTTAACAAAATGACGAAGAGATCGCTATGAATCGAATTTGGTTGTCTTCTAAGTTCTAAAAGATTTTTTTGATCCCCATCTACCTCGTTTTTTTGGAGGGGGGAACAATGCAATTTTTTTTTTTTTTTTGGCAGAGGGGTCTAAATGTTAAATGGACCGATCTTGTCCCATGGGTTGGCTACCAACGTTGGTAATGGAATGGAAGGGATCCCGATCGTGTTGGCACTGACTGAGCTGTGGGAAAACTACCTCTCTCGTTGTCATTCTCTATTTCTTACATTAATATTGGCATGAGTGAAAACAGTTTTTCCCCCTACTGCATACAAGGTCAACATGGTAAGAAATATATATATATTTTTTATTTTCATTTTATTATTTTATTCTTTACATTTCACACAATATTCATGTAACAATAGCAGACATATTAGATGGCCATTTTCTTAGCAAAAATTAAGTATTTTATTTTTTATTTTTTGTACACAGCTTTCAAAGAAAATAATTATATAAAAACTTTTATAGTACTAGTAATAGGAAGTATTGTAATCGTGTCAAATTTTCGATATCGAGTTTTCACCGGAATATCCGTTTTGAGGTCCCCTGAGTTCAAAAAAAGTGGTTTTTAGCAAATGATCTGTGTGAGTGTATATATGTGAACAGCATAGCTCAAAAACGAAAAACCGTAAAAAGTTGAAACTTGATATTCCGTTTAGGTATCACCATGGCATCTAACCAGTGGGTCATCTGTCAAAATTCCTTAAACGGAACTACCACTTTACTTGTTGATTTTTTTTTTTCTTTTTTACGTTGTTCTCAAAAACAGCTCCGACGATTTTCTTTAAACTTATTATATCAACTACAAATACAAGGAGTTACAAGTTTTATTTAAAATGTTTCTCTTGGAAAATTCATTTAAGAGCAATTATTGGGGAGAGATGGGGTTTCAGTTTCCATCTAAAGTGCTATCTCAGTTTATTAAACAATTCTATTATTTAAATAATGTTAATTAAAATGGAATATGTTGTTGAAATTCCGAGTTGGAAAAAAAAAAAATCGGCTAATCGGAAATGCATTTACATTACCACTTTACTAAATTGATTTTGTTTCAAATTTTCGCAATTTTCTTAAAAAATGATTCCGACGATTTTCTTAAAACTGAAAAATTCATTTAAGGGCATTTTGTGAGGAGGGGTAGGGTGATGTTTTTCTCTAAAGTGCTATCATAGTTGGATTATACAATTCTATCATCCAAACAAAAATTAATTAGAAATAAATAGATGGCCAAAATTCTGAGTTTCAAGTAAATTAGTAAACCGGAAGTCCGCTTTTACTGAACAGATTCTTTTCAGTTTTCGACGAATTTCATTAAATTTGGTACATGAACTATATAAAATTTGTCACTTATAACTTTGAAAACTGGAGTAAGAGAAAGTTGTGTGAGTGTTTCACACCAGATTTTTTTTTTATTCTACTCGAAAATCTTTTCTATTAGCGTATTTCCAGTTAATCGAATTTTCTTTAAATTTGAAATTCTAACAATTTTTCCGAAATATGTCTTGTTATTATATAGGTGGTATAGAACCGTATATTATATTGATGCAATACTTTAAAGGGAAGCCTTAATGTTGCTGCTCCCCAGAATCCCCCCCCCCCAAAAATCAATTTTCTTGGAAAAAAGGTTTCAAATAAAAGTGATGAACATATTTGTGTATGCAGCAGCGTAGAGAAGTTTAAAGTAAATTGTTGCAGTCCTTTTCTTGAAACAAATTTGAGCTTTCTGCGTTTTTTTTTCGCAAAAACGCACAGACCCAAAACATACATATAATCCATTCCTTAAAAACTTTTTTTTTGCGTACTCAGAGGACATCAAAAGATGAATATCTTCAATTGAAAAGTCACGATCGTAGTACACTCTCTTAATGAATAACAAAACAAAAAATTGCCCTTCATTACCCTTCATTGTTAATGAAAGTAAATTAGTTGATTTGAAATTGAAAAATGCAATAAAATATTAGTCTCTTTCACAAAAAAAAAAAAAAAAAAAAAATTATTGATTTAATTGTACTGATTTAAAATGGATTAATACGATTGAAACTAATTATTTGAAACTGATTTCCTGTCCGATAAACAAGGTCATTTATAACTGAAATAGTAATTAATTGACAAGACAAGACAAATAAGAGGTGGCAATGAAAATTTTTGGAGAAGGTTAATTGTGGCCGTAAAGGTTATACAATTTAAAGAAGTGTTTAATGATCAAATAATAATTATGCAAAATTTATTTGCTACTTTATTTTATCTTAAATAAATTAAAAAATTACGTTTAATAATGAAATATTATTATAAAGGGTTAAGGGGGAGCTTAATGTCCCCAAGAAAATATTAACCAGTTTTTTTCCCAGACAAAATTTCACACACACACACACACACAACTTTTTTCTTACTCCAGTTCTCAAAATTATAATTGACAAATTTTATAGTTTGTGTACCAAATTTAAAGAAAACTCGTCTAAAAACTGAAAAAAAAAACTGTTCAGTTAAAGCGCACTTCCGGTTTTACTAATTTTCCTTAAAACTTGGAATTTTGGCCATCCATTTTATTTCTAATTAATTTTGTTTGGATGATAGAATTGTATAATCAATTATGGTAGCACTTTAGAGGAAGCCGTAACCCCTACCCCTCCCATAAAAGTGCCCTTAAATGAATTTTCCCCAGAGAAATGTTTTAAATAAATGATGTAGATCTTTGCATGTTTAGTTTGTAATATTAGAAGTTTCAAGAAAATCGTCGGAGCTATTTTTGAGAAAATCGCGAAAAAGTGAAAAAAATTATTTAGTAAACTGGTAAAGTAAACGCACTTCCGGTTATCCGATTTTTTTCAAAGTCGGAATTTCAAACTCGCCATGGTAATACGAAAATGGAATATCAAGTTACAACTTTCTACGGTTTTTCGTTGTTGAGCTATGCTGTTCACATTCAAACACACCCACACACACAATTTGCTAAAAACCACTTTTTTGGACTCAGGGGACCTCAAAACGGATATTTCCGGTGAAAACTCGATATCGAAAATTTGACACAATTACAATACTTCCTCTTACTAGGAGTAAGAGAAAGTAAAAAGAAATTCAATATGGGAAAGCTCCTACAACATTTTTCTTTACAGCATAATGTAGTATGCAATGATACAGTATTGTATACATAATGTAATTATCCATACAATGAAGGTTTTCTGTTTGCTTCAGAGTTTATATTTGTTCTAATATTAAATGTAGTTATAATAGAGGACAAGTAGGTGGAAATAAGTATTATTTATAGTTCTAGTAGTTAGCGCCAACAAAACAAATAACATTTGTAATATTAACACCATAAATTTCGAAGAACTAGTTAAAATAAATTGGGGGGAGGGGGGGAGGGGATTGTTTCAAATCAAACTAAATATGTTTATATCTGTGCTTGTTATTATGTTAAATTTATTGTATACTATTATAGCGTAGAACTATATTATAATATTCAAGTGATAGTTTTTGAGGAAAGTTTAATTGCTACTGTTCCCTCAGAAACCCCCCCTCAAATTTCCCTAGAAAACTTTTCATATAAAAGTGATAAGCATTTATGTAATAGGTAGTTATAACGTTACGAAAAAGCTGTCGCACTTCCGGTTCCTGGATTTTGCACACGAAATCTTCGAGTCACAGATAGGGTTATAATATTTAAAAACGAAATACCATATTTGTGCTTTCTGAAAGATTTTTTTGTGAGACATTTTGTTCACACACACACACACACACACACACATACACACAGATCATTCACAAAAACTTTTTTCAGGCTCAGGAGACCACAAAAACTGTGATTAACTCAGTTTTTCAAAAATTTTATATGATCAAAGAGTAAGAGATAGTAAAAATGTATGTACATATAATACATGTTGAATATGTGGATGGGCCCCGCAATGCTGGGTAATATTTGGTATTTTATCTGCCGTAGGATGCATATTTATATTGTTCCTAACTAGTTTCTGATTTTCATCCATCGTCAGAGCAAATTTATCAAGTTCGTGTAGAAAGTTCACTTCAACATAATATTTCTGTTACACTTAACACTTGTTAAGGCACAGCATCTAAAGGCAATTATTTCCTTTTGGCAATGTCGAAGAATCGTAGGTAAATAATTGGGAGATTACTCCCAAGATGATGTTTTGGATTTATGGTATGGTTATTAAACCTAGGTTGTTGTATGCGACTGTGGTGTGGGGGCGTCGCATTGAGATAAGATCCGCTAGACTGCTGCTTGAGGATATTCAACGCTTGGATTGTCTGGCGGTGACCGGTGCGATGCGGACCACGCCTACAGCTGCAATGGACACTTTATTAGGAATTCCACCGCTCTTTGTAGAGGTGAAAACTATGGCAATGAAAGCCTGTTATAGAATTTAACAGGCAGTTTTTTGGCAGGGTAAGCGATATGGTCACTCTTACCATTCATCGCGAGATGCTTTTGAAGGTTCCTGTTACAGGTTTTCCCTCTGATAGAGTGTTGAAGACTTTTGTTTTCGAGCATTCTTACAGTGTCAGGTCAATACTGGGTCCTTCTGGCATGATACCTGATAGTTACTTCCGGTGTTACACGGACGGTTCCAGAATGGATGGTAGGTCTGGAGCTGCGGTCTATTTTGAGACGGGAGATCATTTGACAGTATCTCTTGGTGAATGGACCACGGTCTTCCAGACTGAGGTTTTTTGCTATTCTTTGTTGTGTTTTGGATGAGAGGGTACGTAACACTAACTTAAAAGGTGTTTGTATCTGCTCGGACAGCCAAGCTGCGTTGAAGGCGCTGAGTTCATGTGTCTTCACTTACAGGTTGGTGTTAGAATGTTCTAAAAGACTGGAAGAGTTTGTTGTGGTGGTGGTTCCGCAGAGCTGGAAAGCATCAGAGACATTTTCCGTGGTAGCCTGCTTCATTTTGTGGTCATCGACCGGTTTCGGGCGTTCGCCCATCTTCAGGATGCGTTTTTCAGACAATGTGACAACACAGACTTGCACAGAGCAGACTAGAAGTCTAGAAAATCACTAGAGTGTGAAACTAAGTCTGCTCTGTGCAAGTCTGTGTTGTCACACTGTCTAAAAAACGCATCCTGAAGATGGGCGAACGCCCGAATCCGGTCGATGACCACAAAATGAAGCAGGCTACTACGGAAAATGTCTCTGAGGCTGGAAGAGCTTTCTTCTCTGAAGGATGTGCTTCTAGTATGGGTGCCAGGTCACATGGGAATTTTTGGAAATGAGCAGGTGGATAGGTTTGCCAAATTAGGCGCCTCTCTTCCTTTCATTGGTCCCGAGCCTGCTGTTGGCGTGTCTTCTGGCACATGTCTGTCAGGTTTACAGACATGGACAGCTTCACAGCATTCATCCTTATGGATGAGCTCAGTTGGTTTTCGACAGTCCAAAATGCTCATCGGGGGTCCGGACAAGGCCATTAGTGAGACGTTGCTGTGTTTTTCACGGAGCGCTCTCAGGCATCTGGTTGGATATCTTACTGGATATTGCGGTTTAAGGAGACATCTCTACATAATGGGGCTCATGCCGGATCCATTTTGTAGAGTCTTGAGACAGAGGAGGAAACACCCATCCATCTTATGACTGATTGCCTGGGTTGTGAGGAAATTAGGTTCAGGACCTTTGGTCGGAATAGGATGTCTGTGGAAGAGCTTAGGCTATTTCCGCTTAAGGTTATTGTCCGATTTATTCGGACTGCGGTGAATCTTAGATGGATTAGATCCGGGTCTGGATTTTTGTTATAGACCCCCGGCTTGTTGTTGTTTTTCTTGGGGTAGCTATATGGGCCTAGTGAGGCTTTGGATAGCGTAGGGTTTCCCTCCCCACAGACAAATAATAATAATAACACTTGTTGGTTGTATATATGTGGGGGAGGTTATAAGGTTCAATGGAAAACTTCTTGTCCATTGCTAGATTCTCTAAATTAATCACGCTTTTCGTTTATAAAAAATTCACCGGTTTAAACTTTTATTTATTAATATTAAATTTATTGCAAAAAAAAAAATTTTAAAACCTTACATAATAATTACTTCTCAGGAATGTTATTAATTTCAATAAAAATATAACAGTCATTGTAAAGTTTTTCAAAATTATTAAGCATTAGTTTCTTAACTATCTACGTATCATTGTTTCTATATAGATAACCGTTGCCATATTGATTTTAGTTTTTTTTTTTTTTTTTCAATACATTATAATATATCCTAAATATTGTTTTTAACTATCTAATCTAATCTTTTATACACGGAACAAATATACACATAAAATATATATGTATGAACAATAATTTTACTTTCAAGTGTTTCAAAATAACTAGGTTTGTCTCAGTTTAATTCGTTGCCCATAAAACAATGTGTAATCTTTCTTTTTTATACAACTCATTTTCAAATTCTAAAACGGCAAATAATATTCGTACAAAAATTAATGTAAGAACTATGAAAAAGCCTTTTTTTTTTGTTATAGAAATCTAATAAAGTATTTTAACTTCAAATTAAATTTTCAAGAATTCTGGTGAAAAAACTAGAAATTTGACAAATTGTTGAGATTCAATTTTCTGGGTAATAAATTGTCTGACAACTGTGAAATTTGTTTTAAAAGTTAATAAGCATAAGATTTGTTTGATATTCTTTTGGGTACCTTATCAAGATTGTGTGTGGAAATTTGCTTCGGAATAAATGCTGACTGTATGAATTCTATAGGGATGTAGTAATATTGTGATAATTTTGAAACATGGCTCGAGTTGAGATGGCATGGGTAATGCCAACGCGACAGTGTGGAGCAAACGTGATTTTCCAGCATGATCAGAAACCCAAGAGAAGTTTATTCAAAGGAAAAATGGCCGCGATGATATTCAAAAAGAGCTCAACAGAATGGATACGATGAAAAAAACAATTAGATTATGATGATTGGAAAGTAGTAGATTAGATTGACAAAAAGGGAAGGCGAGCCTCGTTCTACCTGCGACTTACACTAAGAGATCTATTGTGGAAAGTAACAAAATCCAAGATGTTCTTCAGAGTGGTTGTAAGAATGCAAAACAAGAATAGTAGCTACAGAATCAATTGGGAAGTGGCAATATTAAGACCTCACCAGAATTAATTGGAGAATGCGGAAAAGTGTTGTGGTCGAAAGATCTGATTAGAGAACGATGAATTAGGAAAAGAAGAGAAGAAAGTAGGCGGAAAGAACTGATTGAAACGTGACGATACCCAGAAAGCCCTTATCAAAATGGGTCTGAGAATTGGGGGGGGGGAGTCGCAGACGGTAAAGCCAATTGGAATGTGAACATATCCAGAAGACGTAGATTTCTTGCATTTTGTTGGCAAAGGGAGAGACCTAGATTGGTTGGGAAAGATATCAAAATCCCTCCCCAAAAAAAGACAGAAACTTGATAATATTCTCAACAAATAAACAGATTTTGATATACCCCCACCTTCCAACGAGACTAGTATTCAAAAACATAAGTGAAGATAACGAAGACTATCCATTGAAGCCACCCGAAGATCCATTGGAAGACTATCATCCAGTGTAAATATTTCTTAGATAATAATACATGTAAATAATTCGCTTAACACACATTTTGATCTCTGCAAGCAATCAAAGTTAATAATGTTTATATAATGCTATTTAAAATAATGATTGTAAATAATTTTTTAATGTATAATTTGTAGAGACTGCCTAAAGATGACTAAGTAAATGTCGAAACCGGTAGCGGTAATGGATCTTTAATTATTCAATAATATCCAGTGTCCATACCATATCTTAAATTGAAAATCCTAAATTATTTGGGGGCCCCACAACATCTTCATCTCCAAGACTTGTTTAATAATCCGGAAGGCCTAACCAGTATGGGGAAGAAAAGCAGGAAAAGTAAAGTAAACGACAGAGTCTTTCTGGAACGCATGATAGATGAGGCCATGTCCTTTATGGGATTGTAATACCAGTCTAAAAAATTATTTTTTTGTAATATAAGATTCCTATAATTATAATTTAGTAAATTTTTCTTACGACATGTTTTAATACGATGACATTCTTGAAGAACATATCATTTCCTGCTCCAACAACTTCTGTTGGAGTTTAGCTGCTGTTTGCAAGAAGAATCTGTTTGAAATATTTGAATCTCCCACTCAACTGATAACCAATTACGATTCCAAGGTCCCAAGATCGTTATCACATTGAGTTCCTTGCAGAACATTTCGGAGCACTCGCCTATAGTCTCTTCTCCTTATGCTCAAAATAAATGAACTCAAATAATTTTTAATTTCTTCAAAAACTTCTTCGTTTCTGTTTCATCAGTTTTTGAAATAGGTCATGTCTTGGGGGGGGGGGGGACGTAAATCAACAGAACCAGAATTTAGTGAAGACTTTGTGAACTAGGCGAAACTTGTATTGGCCAAAGAAATAGATCGATCAGCTGCTAACATTCGAATAGACTTATGTAACATTTTGCAGAGCAAATTAACGTAGTGAATCACTCACTGAACACATAGACAAATACTATATAATATTCTTGACCTCAATAAAATTATTTTATTTGATTAAGAACTAATTACATTAAAAAAAAAAAAAAATATGATAAATTATAAGCGATTTATTTTATATACATTTCTATGTTTTAAAGCTTTTTATTGTTGTTATTATTATTATGATGTTTAAATTACGATTGCGTGTTACCATGTACTCATCATTAATATATTATGTATATTGTTGTGACACACATTTTTAACAATATTTCTATGGCTGATAATTTGTTTGCTATGCTGTGGTGAATTATAGGCTAATTATTAACCTATATTGGCTATTTATTTCCTCTCTCTTAGACTCCCTTCACTTAGGAAGTTCAGAAGGTTTGAATCACTGTAAAAACTTTCTGCTACAGAAGTGATTCTCGAGATAACAGAGGAAGAAATATTGAAGGAATAAATGAAATGAATGAAATCTTGATTGAACCCAAGTAAAATTATTTCGTTATATAGATCTCTCTCTCATATAGGAAATCAATTGGAAAATGAGCAGAGGCTATTTTTCTAGGTCTTTCGTTATTAAAAAGCCAACCTATTCTCTCCTATTACCTGTGTAGTGGAAGTACGAAATGAAAAATTATAGTTTTTAAAAATAATTTATCTAATTTTGTTAATATATTATTAGACTGCGAATTTAACTTCAAAAAGAGTGTATTTTAGTGACAGGTACTGTAAATTAGGATCATAGCAAATAGAAAAACAAAGGCACAAAATCCCGTTAGGAGAAACCTTTTGTAAAAGAAAATTCCCCCGCTAGACAGAAAGAGCAATTCCAAAGAATAGAGAGAGAGCCATCAGCTTTCAAATAGTTCAGTTCAAAAAAGATAGTCTAAACTCAGCCTTCAATCAACTAAGTCGTAATTCTGCTTCCAAAGCCAGAACACTTCAGGAATTGTTCTCTTAGTATCAGTGCCAGATATAAGTTAAAACATAAGAGTTTAGCATTTAATCTAGATTAATTAATTGATTTATACTTAATCGCTGTAATATTATAAAGCTATTTAAATTCAGTTAGAAAATATATTTATTTCATATAATCAGTGGTGCTTTATTTTACAACACCGTTCGTGCCACTTACTACAAATATACATCATCACACCATAACGTTACACCTGAACTCTCTGAATTGTTTCAATTGATCTATTTTTGTGATTATTATTATTTTTTTTTTTTTTTTTACGAATCTTTGAAATCATATGTCATTTCCCAAAGACGCTTGTTCCTGGGAGCCCCCGTTAGAGTAACTTCTCTTGATCCCCAGCAATTGGGTGGACCACTTATTGGTTTGCCCTACGTGCTGGTTGGGCGAATTCAGCCTGCCATTTACTAGGCTAAGCGGACTTCCACAGACCGCAATTCTGCCCTCTTGGGTAGCAGTAGAACTAGCTAAACGCCAATTATACCTTATCGTACTTTGTACGAGGCAGCTCTTGCAAACCAATCTGACTGAGATATCCTTTTCTTGTAAAACAAATCTTGCTTGCATGAGCGACCGATGTGCCTTAATTAGTGGAAACGGTACCTTAAAAATAGTATCTAGAGGGAAAAGGACCATGTGGGAAGAATGTGTACAATAACTAAGGATTAGCGTACCTACAGTCACTCACAGATCCTAACGACCCTATATTCTACAATAGATCTTTTAGATTGCAGAGTTTTTTTATTTTATTTATTAGTCACTCCTTTTATTTATTAATCACTACTTTAAACTGCTTTGGTTGCTTGACAAAGATCTTCGCATCGAAAAAATAACTGATCAAAAAGAGGTAGAAACGATGATATCAATTTCTTCATTCTCACGTAAGTCTTCCTTAAAAAACTTAAGTTCTATTTACACAGAAAGAATATACAAAAATTTATCTTAAGAAAAGATTTATTCCTATCCTAGAAAAAGGAATCTATGCTTGAATATGTACAATTTTAATTACTGTGCACGATAGTAATTGATTTTTGTATAGATACCAAGCAAATAATGTTATACGATACATGGGATCTGTGAATGACTGGAAGGAAAATCGTGTTTTTTTTTTACCCCTACTCCTGCTTTTAATTAATTAAACTAACATCAATTAGTATGGAGGGGTAAAAGGAAAAGAAAAAAAAAAGAAGTTGATGTAAAAACATATACAGATATATATATATATATATTAGAGTGGAAGCAAGAGAAGAGAGGATTCTGCTAATAAATCAAGTACTCTTCGAGTGTATGTCCCCATTTCCACCCTAGCAGACTAACTGGCGCCCAGGGAACACTATCATCATTCGTACTGACTCAAATTTAGCCAAAACAAAGCAGTATATATTTTTTGCCTTCTCAACATTATTTAACGTTATAATTGTTTATAATTTTTTTTTTTTTTTTAAATTGTTTGATTAAAAATCCTGTAATTCTTAATAAATATTTTCAATACAATATTTAGTTAATGTCGCTTAATTTTTTTTTCCCTTATCCAGAAAATTTTTATGACAAATTGGCTTAATTAAATTAATTAAGCAGAATTGTTAATAAAAAAGTAAAATATAACCCACATGTCTTCTCCTAAAAAACTTATTTAATGAATATTCCCCGAAAAATTTTTAAAATGAAAAAATCAAAGATCTAACATTTATAAGATCTAAAGTTTACAAGAAAATCGTTGCAACCGTTTTTAAGAAAATTGCAAAAAGCTGGAAAAAAATCTGGTGAGTAAAAATACTCAACACGATTTGCTCTTACTTGCTGTTGAAATACAATCTTCGATAGAATGATAATTTTTCTTATTAAACTTCAAATTTTACTCGATCCTATTAACATAAATAAGAAGTAAATACTCAAAAGGTGGTAGAGAGGGAGTACCAGAAGAGACCGCCAATAACATTAAACCAAAAGCATACAACTTTTGATATATTTAAAAAAACAAAAAATTCCGCTAAACTATCTAATATTAATTTTTTAAGAAAAAAAATCTGGTATGAAACACTCACACAACTTTCTCTTACCCCAGTTTTCAAAATTATAATTGACAAATTTCATAGTTTGTGTGCGAAATTTAATGAAATTCGTTGAAAACTGGAAAAAAAAAACTGTTCAATAAAAGCGCACTTCCGGTTTACTAATTTTTCTTGAAACTCGGAATTTTAGTTATCTATTTATTTCTAATTAATTTTTGTTTGAATCATAGAATT
This sequence comes from Triatoma infestans, assembly GCA_011037195.1. NCBI lineage: Eukaryota > Metazoa > Arthropoda > Insecta > Hemiptera > Reduviidae > Triatoma > Triatoma infestans. The sequence continues at coordinate 20,515 of JAAEAF010007917.1, forward strand.
GTATAATCAACTATGATAGCACTTTAGAGAAAAAACATAACCCCACCTCTCCCACCAAAAGTGCCCTTAAATGAATTTTCCCAGAGAAATGCTTTTAAATAAAAGTTGTAGATCTTTGTATGTTTAGTTTATATAATAAGTTTCAAGAAAATTGTCTGAGAAAATCGCGAAAAAGTGAAAAAAAAAAAAAAATCATTTAATAAAGTGGTAAAGTACACGCACTTCCGGTTATCCGATTTGTTTGAAACTCAGAATTTCAACAACATATTCAATTCTAATTAACATTATTTTTATGATATAATTGTTTAATAAATTGAAATAATACTTTAGATGAAAACCTAACCCCATTCCTCCCCCATAACTGCCCTTAAATTTAAATAAATTTCCCCAGAGAAATGTTTCAATTAAAAGTTGTAGCTCATTGTATGTGTAGTTGGGATACAAAGTTTGAAGAAAATCGTCGGTGCCATTTTTGAGAAAATCGCAAATACGTAAAAAAAAAAAAACTTGTAAAGTGGTACGTACTTCCGGTTGAGGAATTTTGGCAGATAATATACTGTCAGATCCCATGGTGATACCTAAACGGAATATCAAATTTCAATTTTGTACTGTTTTTCGTTTTTGAGCTATGCTGTTCACACACACACCCACACACACACACACACACAGACCATTTGCTAAAAAAACCCACTTTTTTTGGCAGGGGACCTCAAAACGGATATTTCCGGAGAAAACTCAGTATCGAAAATTTGTCATGTTTACAATACTTCCTCTTCCTATTACTTAAGAGAAAGTAACAAAAAAAAAACAACAAACTAATAGCCAATTAAGTAGATCGTACTTCTGGTTAAAGAATTTTCTTCAAATTTGGAATTCAACCAATGCTTTTTAAGTAAATTAATAATGAACAAATAGTGGAACCATACATTGTACTGATATGGTATTTTAGAGGGAAGCTTATCGCTTCACTTTCTTCCTACCATTTTTGTCCGATACCTTTATGTCATATGAGATTATAATGGATTTGAAGGAGAGAGATTTAGAGTGAATGAATTTAGGAATGAGAAATAAACTAGATGATATGCTGAACACTGTATAATGAATAGAACACACAAACTGCAAGAACTCGACAGTAAATAGAAGTTCGGTAGCGAGAGAATGATAAAGAGACAGACTGGCTGAGTAATAAGAAGGTAGTAAGTAGATGGGTTGCTGACTGGTTGTACTGATGTAAAACTGTCCTGATTTTTTCAGCTGTCGCTCTATTTATACGAATCGATCTCCCCTTCCTAGTCAGGCCTAGGCTGGGGGTAACTAACTTTTGATTTATTGAAAGTACGCTTCTCCGCTCTTCAGAGTGAAATGAATCTTTAATGATTCGGATCTCATTATAAGATGGTTCTACTTAAACGGAATACTAATAAGTTTGAAATTACTGGGATTTTTCATTTTTTTAAGATATTTTGTTTCAAACACACACTCTCACATACACCCAGGCTATTCACTAAAAAAAGCACACATATTATTTTCGAATTCAGGACACCTCAAAATTGTGTATTTCCGGTGAGAATTAAATTCAGTGAAGTTGTAACTTTCAGTGGACTGATTTTTGAACAACACCTTTAAATTGCCTACACCCTGATACTGACTGACTTAAACAAAATATCAAGTTTAAACTTTCGCCGATTTCCCGATTTTCCTTCTTTTTGTTTTTTTGTTACTGAGTTATTCTCACACAAATACACACACAAAGAGACACATTGTTTTCCGGTTCAAGGGACCTCAATACCTATACTTCCGGTGAATATACAATTTTAAAAATTTTGACAAGATAGCAAAACGTAAGAGAGAATGTAAAAATTGAAACCAAATTAAATATTGTCGAACGTTTTTTTTTTTTAATGAGAAAGAACAAGAATACTACGTCAAATTGAATAAAAAATTAGTTTAATTTATTCTGAATTTTAATATCAAATATTCATTATTTCTAAAGTTCGCTAGTGGATATCTGAATTTGATACTTTCAAAAGTATGCAATAATTTAGAATAAAAGTTTAATATGAGTTATGATGACAAAGCGTAATATGTTTACGAGGAAAATGCAGCATTTCCGACCGTATAATAATTATAATTATATTAAAACAAAACAAAAAAATAAAAAATAAATTAAAAAACAAACAAAAAAATGTAGTTGATTCAGTGAACGATGAAGGTCAGCATGCTATTTCTGTAACTTTTTTTTTAGCAGGACTGAACTATTAGCACGCTGATTATTTTACAAGCGGAACTTCTTCATATAAGAGAAGATAAACAATTAGAATGTAATTATTTATTTTTCCTTTCAATATAAAATAAATAAGTTGCAAAATTACCATACTTACTTATAATAACTTCAAGTTTTTGAATTGATTTATTACCTCCTTAAGCGGATATTTCATATTTATACAAGGATTAGGATTTGTTAGATATTATTGATGTATATGATTGATTTATTAAATTATCATTATTATTCGTGATGTATTCGTATTAGTTTTTATTTTTATTTGAATTCTATAGTAGTTTTTTCTTTTGCGCATCAACTGCCGAGGTCATTAGCGCTAATCCTAACTCAATTTCCTTCACATTTTGTGGCCACTCGAGCCTCTGGGATGGCGGCAAATACTGAATTAATCTATGTGACTTTTATATACAAAACCTTGCCGGGCAAGTTGGGTGGAGCTCTAGATTATTCAGTGTTTATCACATAATCCCTCTAATGTCATCTGAATAGTCGACGAAGAACCAGACATTTAACTAGATGATATGCTGAACACTGTATATTGAATAGAACACACAAACTAAAACTACCCCGATTTCTTCAGCTGTCGCTCTATTTATATGGATCGAACTCTCCCTTCCTAGTCTGGCCTAGGTTGGGGGGTAGCTAACATTTGATTCATTAAAGTACGCTTCTCCGCTCTTCGGAGTGAAATTTGGATCTCATTACACGATGGTTATACCTAAACGGAATACTAATAAGTTTGAATTTACTGGGATTTTTCGTGTTTTTTTTTTAAGATATTTTATTCAAACACACACTGGCTATTCAGTTAAAAAACACACACTTTTTTTCGAATTCAGGACACCTTATTAAAATCGTGTATTTCCGATGAAAAATAAATTCAGTGAAGTTTTAACTTTCAGTAGACTGATTTTTGACCAGCACCTTTAAAGTGCCAACACTGATAACTTAGACAAAATATCAATTCGATTAAACTGGCAGAGTGTGGGGGATGTATAGTTTTTTTTTTTGCGCACGGAGCATTTTCAGTGCACTGCCGGTCTCCGGTTAGTGTTTTCTCGTTACAGACAACACTCTGCCCATCACCGGACAGTGAGCTGTAGAGGCTTCTAGGAATAAAAAATCTAAGGGCGGCTGGATTCGAACCTGGAATCTCCGCGTTGCTAGTCCAGCACGCTACCACTGAGCTAATCCCTTCCCTTATAGTAGTTATTATTATTCTTGCTGATAGTTACATTGCCAGTTTAAATATATATATATATATATTGTTAGGAACTTCGCACTTCGTTTATTATCGCATATTTTAAAGCCAAAGTGAATGTTATTCATGAGAGGAGTATAATATTCTCTCTTTCTCTCTCTTAAGAAGTTTTTTTTTTGGGGGGGGGCCTTATTCGTCAATTCGATTATTACGTCATACTTCAATTTAGATTACAGTTCAGATGTAAATCAAATCTTAGACATTAAGTATAGAAATGTGGCAATAAAAGGCAATTCCATTGCGACCTAAAAGTTCTTTTGTGGCTCCCATTGGATGTTAGTATTTAAACATAGTATGCAATTATCTGTAAAATTGCCGTAGCAGTATAAATGTAAATGTGTATGTCTGTGTTGGTAAGCTAGACCAATAGTTGTCAATGGCAATTTTTTTTATAGCTCCGGATCAATCGACCAAACGACCTTGTGTTCGTATGTCACTTCCCTTCCAAAACAAAGGTACAATGTAATCATATAAATTAAAATTGATAGATGAGAAAAAAAAATTATATAAAGTATATTTTATTAAAAAAAAAAAAAAAAAAAAAAAAAAAAAAAATCAGCCATTCAAAACAATAAAATTAAAAAAAAAAAAAATTGTAATCAGCGAATTCCTCAGGGATAATTTTCTTTACAATAATAATTAAGATTTGATTGATAATTTAAAAATTTCATATGAACGCAAGATTCCAAAAAATTTTCAACTGATTGAAAATCATACGTATGAATTATTGCATTTACTTTATTATACGGTAAAGCTAGGAGAGATGACGCACATTTCAAAGTTATGCCCTGTATCAAAATGTAGGAGATATATTAAAGAGGTAATTCTTATGAAACATATGTCAACTACTATTATCTGCAAAAAAAATGTTATTTTTCAAAATAAAGACATTCTCATTTATTCCAGAAACAAAATACAAATACACTACATTTGGCCGTCTCTCCTACTATGGTAGGATAGATGACGCACCATAGGTAGGAGACCTTTCCTCTGTGAAGGTAACATGGCTGATCGACATGAAACTTGGTATACACTATGTCTACGAGTTCAACTTTAACGACAGCTGGAAACCTTTCATTTCAATTGCAATTAATATAGTATATAAAAAAAAAAAAATTTACTAATCGTTATGAAAACACTTCCCTAGAACACACAAAATAACTGAAGAATTTTGCAATATGTTCGTTTCTGATCTCTCTACTCCTCGACTAACTTCCATGACGCCACGTGGTGGCAAACAAGAGAAGTAAAGCCTGTGCCTTCTCTCCTATCGCGTCATCTCTCCTAGCTTTACCCTAACTATTAAACACAATTTCCTAAATAATACAAATTTAATAAGACAAATAGAGCACCATTAAATAGTGTATACAATAAATTACAATTATTGTATAACGTTAATATTAACAAACATTGAGTGATAACTGTGAAAAACTTCATTCAACGGTTACTCAACCCCAAGCTCATTCTCTAGGCAATGCACATGCTATTTAGAAGACTGCTTTTCTCAGATGGGTCATCTGAAATGTTTACGCGGTTCATAGGTTGCTGATCACTGAGTCTGTGGATACGTGAAACTCAAATAATTGTACACATTAAGTATGGAAGCTCTATGTGTTTGTGTGATTGTAACAAGTACCAGGAGGCTTTTTGTTGTTAGGATGAATTCCTGGGATGAAGAAGTGGTTAATCGTTAAGAGTAAGCGCATTACTCCACACCTAAAGGTGCAAAGAAGTAGGAGTTAGGGGAAAGAAGTAGAAGAAAAACAGATTATTCACACACCAGGAAGATAGAGGTAAACCACCTCTATAGTAAATGGACCAAAGTGAAGTAAGTCCATAGTGAATGGACCAAAGAGAAAGAGGCAATCCTCGACGCTAAACTAGTGAATGTCGAAAACCCCTACGAGAAACAACAACAAAAAAAAAATACGAACCCATACTTAATTGTTGCCCAGTTTTAGAAAGTATTCATATAATTTTTTTGCTATCAATCCAAACAAAGAGATTTATATACGTATACTGTGCCAGCAGATAATGACATGAGGAAGTAAAAAGGAAATTGATGTCAGTGAACCTACAACAATCCCTTTTTAAAAAAGCAAATTATCGAGAAGTGACAGTAAATTGGGGTTTATAAAAATCACATTCAATCATTGTAGGTAAATATTTCTGACTTTCTAATCATCTCACGGAGATGATTAGAATCTGTCAATACAAGAATCTGGGAATCGAAGTCAACTTAGAGGCTAAAAAAAAGGTACTTTTAATTTGTAACAATGGATCAACGGCAACTGGATAATGTCCAGAAATAACGATGACTGGCTGGAACATATTGACGAGAATCTCATCACTCTTAAGTCATATGAATAGGAGAAAAGGAAGTGGTAGAATCCATCAATTCAGTAAAATCCTTATTTAGTTTGCGAAAATTTTTAGCATATAAAAAGCCTAATGTACGAACTGAATTGAAGCCGACAAAATTAACTTTATTATGGAAAATCAGTAAGGAAGTGTACATAAATCAAGTTTAAGTTCAGTAAGCACGCTAAACTGCGACCTATTTGCATTTTGCTGGTAGTTATACCATCAATTAGAAAAATCAATTTTTCACAATTGAAGAAGACCCCCTAAACCGCTAAAATATATATATTACGAAGCGTGTAACCAAAGTAAGCATACAAGACGCTAGGTGGCCCTAGAATTGGGAAGTGGATCAAATGCGAGTGACAGACTTATCTTCCCCCCTACTCCACTAAGAGTAAGAATACGGGGAAGTAAGAGTGTGTACGAACTGATTAATGTGCTGTGTGAAAGTTTTGCCCGGCTAAGTTATCGTGTTACCGATTTTACCGTTTATCTTCGTACATGTCTTTTTTCCTATAGTTGTTGTGGTGGTTGGTTCCGCAGAGTTGGAAAGCATCAAAGACATTTTCCGTGGTAGCCTGCTTCATTTTGTGGTTGGTTATCGACCGGTTCGGGCGTACGCCCATCTTCAGGATCCATTTGTCAGACAGTGTGATAACATAGATTTGCACAGTGTATAAACATAGTGTATAAACTGAATTTGTTCTGTGCAAGTCTGTGTTATCATACTGTCTAACAAACGCATCCTGAAAATGAGCGAACGCCCGAAACCGGTCGATGACCACAAAATGAAGCCAGGCTACCACGGAAAATGTCTCTGATCCTTTTTCCTATACATTACCATACTTGTTTTCTTACGTTCTTCTTGTATTTTCTTGTATATGATCTGAATATATTTATTGCTGCAAGTATTTTTTAAGAGTATACCTTATTTTTTTTTTTTTTTTTAATTTAAGGCGCGTCAACATCTATGGTCATTAGTGCCCGGAGCATTCTCAGTGCACTGCCGGCCTCCGGACAGTGTTCTCTCGCTACAGACAACACTGTCCATCATCGAACAGTGAGCAGTAGAGGCTCCTAAGAAGAAAAAAAAAAACTAAGAGCAGCATTGGATTCGAACCACGGGAACTCCGTGTGGGAGTCCAACGCGCTAACCGCTTAGCTAATCCCGCCCCTATATTTCTTTTAATCTGGAAAATATATGTATGCTTTATTTTGCATGTTCATTTTCTATTTTCATATACATTGTCTATATAAGAACATCTCTTTTATCTGTAAGTAGTTTCATTTATTTATATAACTATATTATTTCTTCTTTTCTTTATTAATTAATCTAATGAAATGGCTGAAAAGCCTAAAGCCCAACTAACTAAACCTAATAAAAACCCAACATTTTCTAAATAACCAAAAAATGGTTATAAGACAAAAATTATATTGCTTCGTCATTTCTGCTTTAGCAAACAAGATCCCAGGATAATCCAGTAGGCAACAACCATTTCTATAGAAATGAAATAATTAAACCATAATCACACATTCTGTCGGCTACATGTGAATTCAGAGAGCATAACAGGGGCTTAAATGAACGTTTTACACACTCTTATATAAGATTTCCTTCATTCACTTCCTCTGACTTCTATTTTTGAAAGAATTAAAGAAGCTGCAAACTCATTATTGTATATATTAAAAAAAAAAACTGCTATCATAAAACTATTTGACCTAATTCCATAAAAGTTTGTTAACTACTTATATTTTTAAATTCTTCACTCCCACTCCCCATTTTATTCAGATCTTACACAATTTTTCTTATCAGTTAAAAGTTTCTCCAACAATGTTTAATATAAAAGATTGAGTAAGTGTGGAATTATTTTAGCAAAAAAAAATTATATTTTGGATGATAAGCTATTCCTTTGAATTATCACTTCAATTCAATGTGATAATTCTACCAATTAAATAATATTAATTATCATTAGAAGCACTGCTAGTATTTTAAGTTTATAAAAAGACTCATTCACCAAATGTGTCACTTTCTAGAATTTTTTGTTTTGTTTTTTTTTTTTAATTTCCTTGAAACAATCTCAAAGATTTCCTTTAATATTGGAATACTAAACTGTATGGAATAAAACCTGTCATATTTATTTGAAACATACTTCCGGATAATACGAGGGTAAATCAAATATAAACCGGACTTCTTCTTAGTGCTTCCATCAGGCCGTCCCAAACAAGATCGGTTTTGTCTATCTCTGTTCTTTCGGCAATTGTTTATCTCTGTTTAATCGGCAATTGTTTATCTCTGTTCTGACGCCAGTACAGCCATGACTGAGCAAGAGGTTACATCGCGCTTTGCACAACATATTATTGTGAAGTTTTTAACTAACTATAGGTGTTAAACCAATGGAAATTTTGACTCGATTACAAGCACAGTGTTGGTGAAGGTACCCTTTCTCGGACCTAAGTGTTTGATTGGGCTAAGAAGTTTAAAGGTAGACGTGAAAGTGCCACGAAAATCAAGATCACGATCGACGCCCAAGATCAAGTGTCAAAAATGATAACATCCGTGCTGTATGTAACCTTATTGAAGGTGACCGCCGCGTAAACAAATCGATGAAATCGCTTCAGTGATAGGAATCAGCCATGGAAGTGCTTATACCATAAACACAGAACAGCTTGGCTTCAGAAAAGTCTGTGCTCGATAGGTTCCAAGGTTACTGACCACAAAATTAAAAAGAAGTCAGAAAAGCAAATCACTGAGAGACTTTTGAATCAATTCCGACAGGAAGGGGAGTTGTTTTTGAGCCGCATTGTGACCTGTGATGAGATGTGGGTGCACCACTATACGCCGGAATAAAAAATGGCGAGTAAGGAGTGGCGAAAAAAAGATGAAGCATACTCTGTGATGGCAAAAACCCGTCTCTCTGCCGGGAAAGTGCTCGCGACTGTTTTTTGGGATCAGAGGGGAGTTTTACTCGTTGACTTCCTACATGATCCACGCACAGTGAATTCCGCCAACTACTGCCAGCTGTTGGAGACAGCGAAAGCCGCCTACAGAACCAAAAGACGGGGTATTCCAATCAGAGATGTCATCCTCCTTCATGACAACGCCAAGTCCTCACACGGCGATTTTGACAGAGTACAAATTGGTCGAACTGCATTGGATATCCCTTGAACACCATCCCTACAGTCGAGATTTATCTCCCTGTGACTACTTCTTGTTAGGGCCCGTGAAAGAAGCACTGGAAGGAAAACGGTTTGAAAACGATCAATCTGTCGAAGATTTCGTGCGCAATTGGCTGATGAGTCTGCCTCAAAACTCCTTTGAAGAAGGGAGGGAGACTTTGAATTTGAAGGAAATCGGTTAACCGGTAGTGGAGATTTCACAGAATAAATTTTTAAGTTTTTCGAAATTTTCTAAAAAATGACGAACTATTTCCTCTACAATTAGAATGCTAACTACACAGATAAAAATAAAAATATTCAAAATGTTTTTTATTTTTTTAAATTGAATCACAGAATTATAATATTTTTTTTTAAGTTTTATAATTTCAACCACACAGATTAAAAAATGTAAAGAAAAGTCAAGAAAAAAAAAAACACACGCTGAATTAAATTTAACAATACTTTATTGTATTACAAGTTACACGTTTATACCAAACATTAATATTGTTACTTAATTGATTCGACTGTCTCCGTACATGTTCGGCATCCATTCGGGTGAAATATTATTACGATTTTTATCAAATAACCTTTCATAAAACATTTTCAATGTTAAAATTATTTGAAATATGTTTTCGGAAAAAAATATTTTTATGAAGCTTCTAGAGGAATCTGTCAGTTATGTAAAAATTTAACCTTACATACTTTATTAGTTAGAGGGCGCTCTAACACTAGTTACATTCAATTATATTTATGATTACTAATAATCGCTATTACCTACCTTTTTTATGGGTCGCCCATCAGAACGCTGTAAACATTATAATTTTTAATATTAACTATCGCATTTTCAATTAGGCCGCTAGAGGATTAAACACTAATTTACTTTAATAGTTTTGCCCTTGGTTGAAGTTCCGATAATTTCAATTAATATTTATCACATTTCCAAGTAGAGGACATATTTCCTTTAGGAATGTATGAAAAACTATATTGAAGAAAATCAATTTTCATGGATCAATCTGAATACAAGGTTTTACTGCATCATCATCATCATCATCAATAATTTTTATAAAAAAAAAGAAGAAAAACAAACAGTAGAAGAAAAGTGGGATTTTTCAGATATTTAAAAATAAACTAAATCTTAATAGAGAGGTAAAATTAATCAATGAAATTCTAAAAAAAAAAAAAATAAATAGTAACACATAAATTACTCTTTATTAGTAGTAAATCCGGCTGAGTGATCAGTAAGCACATAAAAGCTAAATTAATCACATGTGAACGCCAATGAATCATTAAACTTCCGTCTCTGTACGCTGACCACATGGGGATGCAATTGTACGCTATCTTAATACATGGCTTTTGTAATATGATTTCGTAACAATAGACGCGACTATGCCTTCTCTTTTATTAATCTTACAAACAGCAAACATTATCTATCCACAAAGCTTATGCTTTTTATAACAATATTCTTTAATATTTACGAGAACATTTTTTCCATTTTGAAAATTCCCTCTAAATTTTCTTTAAATCTGAAACTTTGTCAACATTACCTAATTCTTAACAAAAAGTGGAATCGTACAATATAAGAAAAATGACATTTATTTTATTTCAGTGGTAAGATTTGAAGTTAAAACAATTTCTGAAGGAACACAATATATTTTATTCGTGTGGGAATTCAATGTTAGATAATATAACCGAACCCTACTAATGCTCTTTGCAAATAAGGGAAAAATCGTAGAAAGTTCAAACTTGACATTCCGTTTAGGTATTACCATGTGATCGATCAGATAGTAAGTTATCTGTCAAAATAAACTCAAACGGAAATACTATTTTTTTTTTTTTTTTTTGAGATTTGCTCGAAAATGGCTTCATCGATTATTTTTTAAAAACCTATAATATATCAACTACACATATTAAAAACTATATAATAGATGTGAGAAGGAGAGAGAAGAGATTTTAGAGAAATAAATTAGATGATGTGCTGAACCCTGTATAATGAAAGGAACACACAAACTGCAAGGACTTTACAGTGAAATAGAAGTTAGGTAGCGAGAGAAATATAAAGCGACAGACTGGCTGAGTGATGAGGAAGTAGGTTGTAAACGGGTCGTAAACTGGTCTTGAACTGTACAGCTGTCGCTTTATTTATATGAATCGAACTGGTCCCTTCCTAGTCTGTACTACGTGGGGAGTAACTAACCTTTGATTCATTTAATGTCTGCTTCTCCGTTTTTCGGATCTTATGAATCTTTAATGATTCCGGATCCTAGGAAGGGACAGTTCGATTCATATAAATAAAGGGACAGCAGTAAAGTGCAGGACAGTTTATGACCAGTTTACAACTAGTCAGCAATCTATCTACTACTAACTTCTCATCACTCAGCCAGTCTGTCTCTTTATATTTCTCTCGTCTGACTAATTTCTATTTTACTGTAAATTCCTTGCAGTTTATGTGTTCCTTTTATTATATAGTGTTCAGCACATATGAGGTGTGTAAATTAAGTAATGAGACTGATTTTTTATCTTTTTTTTTATTCAAATAAAATTACAATTCAACATTGTCCCCTTCAAAGTAACTACCTTGGGAAGCCACACAACGCTGAAGACGATTCTTCCATTCGTCATAGCAGTGCTGGAACTCGGATACTGGAATAGACTTCAGTTGGTCGGTTATGGCTGTTTGAATATTCTCCAATGTTCCAAAATGACGTCCCTTGAGGTGATTTTTCAATTTGGGGAACAAAAAAAAGTCACATGGACTCAAGTCGGGTGAATGAGGAGGCTGAGAAGCCACAGGAATGTTATTACTGGCCAAATACTATTTTTCTACTACTATTTTGCGGAACCATTTTTGCACAAATTTTTCTCATCCCCAATTCATTAGTCAAAATTTGATGAACGGTTGTGTGAGTCAAATTCAACTCTTCGCCGATCATTCGGACTGTCAAACGACGATCTGAACGCACGAGATCGCGGATTCTGCCAACATTTTCGTTGGTTCTTGAAGATGAAGGCCTTCCGCTGCGAAGCTCATCTTCAATTGATTCCCTTCCTTCTGCAAACGACTTAAACCACCTAAAAACCTGTGCTCTCGACAAAACATTGCCTCCATAGGCTTGGCACAGTTTTTCAAACGTTTCCGTTGCACTGTGCCCAAGTCTGAAGCAAAACCTGATAGCACAACGTTGCTCGTAATTGATGTCACTCATTTTTAAAAAGCACTGAAAAAAACCTTGCTCACAAAAAAAGTCACTACGGACAGTGCAACAACTCTAGCATTTTCAAATTTGCACTGGACGTGTATCAGATGTTTACTTGCCCTACCACGCATGCGCCGCGTCTCCAGTGTTGCCAGATCGAACACAGTCTCATTACTTAATTTACACACCTCGTATTCTAGTTTATTTCTCTAAAATTCATTCTCTCTATTCTCTCTCCTTCTCTCATATCCATTATAAGCTACAAATTTTATTTGAAACATTTCTCCGGGGAAAATTTATTTAAGGCGGTTTTGGGGGGAGGGAGTGGGGGGAGGGTTTGAGTAATATTTTCTTCTAAAGTGTTTATTTTAGTTTTATTATAGAATTCCCTTCATCTAAATAATATTAATTAGAATTAATTTTATTGCCGAAAATTCTAAATTTAAAAAAAAAAACTGGGTCACCGGAAGCACGTATTTGATGGAACAGTTTTTTTTTTTTTCAGTTTTCTGCGACTTTCTCCATAAAAATATGGAAAAATATGAATATTCTGTCTTTTAATTGTGCTTACTAAAGGAAAAAAAAAAAAAATAGAAATCTCGTTGAATTATAATAATATTATATTATAATAAAATCTGAGGAATACACAAATATCAAAAAAATAAAAATTGAACTCTTTCGTGTCTATTAAGCACGAATGGTTATGTTGAATGAGTTTATGAGTCATACTGTGCGATCGGTCGCTTCCATGACAATCATTACTGTATTCCGTGAGTGTTTAACCTCCACATATTAAACATTAATGAATGCTAGAAATTCTATTCGTTGACTTTTTTTTTTTTTTTTTTTTTATTAAATCATATTTGTGTAAATTTTTTTTTGTCATAAAACTATGATAGTTGATTATAAAACTAGTTTAGTTATTGTTATTCTAGTAAGTAATTAGTATGTTAAATATAGATAATAAAAAAATAGTAATAATAATAATACAAACTTCAGTTTAGTCATAAATTCTAATGAAATTAGTGTAATTAATTCATCAACATTTGTAATAAATATTTAGTACTTTTTGCATAAAATTATATTCTGTAAAATTAACATACAAAACTGTTGTGTATCCTCTTAGACAGTTAATTTACCCGGCGTGAGCATTAAAGACGCAAATTTCTAATAAAAAAAAAAAAAAAATTATCTATTTGCCAGTTTTCAATGCTGTTCTGAAGTGTTAAGGTTGCCTGAATGATGACAGTACTATTAGGCGGCAAAATATATCCATTAAAATATCGAAAGAAATCTTATAAAATTAGTTTCCAAATAGAAATGTAAATTATCATTTTCAGTGCAAAACTAGAAAAAGAACATAATATATATAAAAAAAACTATGTAGTTTTGGCACCCTTAAGTTTTTAATTAATATATATATATATATATGTATATTGGGGCGGGTGTTGGTGTAGTGGTTATGAGCACGGACTTGTAAGTGGGAGGACCCCAGTTCGAGTCCAGCGTATAACTGTTAAATTTTATATTTGTTTAAAAAATGTTAATAGTAAAGTAGGTGCTTCCGCCCCCGTCCGCGACACCTAATTTGGTAGTTGGACGTTAAGCCCGCCTGAAAAAATAGGCATTACTTTACTTTTTTACTTTTATATATGTAAATAAATAAGGCGAGCAGTTATTGAGCTAAGAGAGAAAAGATTATCCATTTTCCACAGACGCTAACCAATACAACACAACATTCAAAAAATTTACTTCCTTGAGACTTATGGGTTTCTTTCCCAAGGAACTGCTCCCAAAACGCCGCCGATAATATGAAAGTACTTCAGTGTTAACAAAAAATATGACGGATTGTTTATTTTTAATTAAAATGTCCAAAAAGCAATGAGCCTTTTATGTAAATGCGCAGATAATATCATATATTAATCAATGTTTAATATACTGCGCCTAAAATCTTAAGCATGAGGGCATAATGGGCAGAATAATTGCGATTTTCTCTCACAGTTAGGTCTCATAAAAAGCTTTAGAAGTCGAACTGTATCAGGAATTGTTAAGGAATGCCTTAAAGAAGTGGAATCCCTGGCGAACCATAATAGCCTCCGGCCAGGTTGAATTTATTATTATTATTATTAAACACACTCTAAGCCACCGTACCTAGCGCATAGCGCCAAAACCGGTGCCTATGGTCACTTGGCCTTATCTAAGAGGTAGACAAGTTACCGTCCCTGCCACGGGGAAGCGGACCTCTACTTATCCGTCTAGTTCTTCTTATTACCGCAACTTCTTGAGCAAACTCGACAAAGTCTTCGAAAATCATTGCATATTTTATCAGTTCTTTACATTCTCCCGGCCAGTTCTCCCCCCTACTTATCAGCTTGAATTCCATATGGATTCTAGCCTCGTCGAGGAGAGGACACCGGAAGAGAACGTGATGCACTGTGTCCGCGTTGACCGCATTCACAATTTGGGAAATCTTTCAATCCCAAGTCGAAGAGCTTACAATTGAACTCCTCGTGACCCGTGAAATATTGTGTAACGGTCTGAGATAGCCGCAGCCATCGCATGGACAGTCTGTGATGCAGATTCGGAAGGAACTCATAAGTGGTTCTTCCTGTCACTGCCTCATCCCAGCGTCTTTGCCACTTCCCTATCTCATACTCTAGGATCTTTTCTTTACGAGAGCAGGAGGCATCTGACTAGACAACTCCCGACCATCAAGGACAATCATGCCCCTTTTTTGGTGCTTATATCTTAGGGCCCTCATCTCTAGCTAGGTTGGATTGGGCATACTGATAGATTGGCAAATTAGAGCGCCTCATGAATGCCCACTAGTCTTAAACCTTTTTTTGCGCATCTCATACAAAACCGCCGATGAGGGCATTGAAAAATGGATAACACAAAAACACACATTGTATTGGAAAAACACTGCAAGGCACAGGCATTCCAAGATTTTTTTAAAAGGGCCCCCTTTAAAGACTCTCAAAACCTATCTCCTTTGCAAAACAAAACCAGAGCTAAGGAGAATCACTGGCCTGGTTTACCAGGGCATTGCCTTTTAAAAAAGCAGTGTGGATCTTTCCGCGGATCCAATTTTTAGGAATTACAGGCCAGAAGGATGAGACACCGTGCGAGCAATAATGCTTGCAGACGATTCCGGAAATTTGGCGCTGAATAACTTTGGTGACGAATCCGAGATCGGAAATACCCCAGCCCTCTGGCGTTTTTTAATGAGACAGGGCTGATGTAAGTTGTCTTACAGGGTGTACAATGGGTCCATTGGTGGCTAAAGTGCAGAAACTTCCCCAGGGAGGCCCCGAGTTCCAGATTAGATTAGTTGATGGTATTGGTTGGATAGTACTCATGGCTGGTATCACTTGTATGTCATTATGTTGTAATCTAAAAGACAGCGCCAATAATATTGAACAAAACCAAATAAAAAATTAATTATTTCGAAAAAATATTTAAAAATAAAAGTGTTAGGCTTATATCTAAATTGTAAACAATTTTTTTCAGAGTGATACTAGCATTTTTTTTTTTTATCTTTAAGTGGCTAAATATATTAAAGAAAAGATAACAGACTGCCGTTTTAATTTTATATTATACAATGGTAACAAAATTGGGCAATGTACTGAATTTATGAAATATTTATTTATATTTTAAGAGACTATTCGATACATGTTATTGCTGGAACTTTTCATCGAAGAAGAAATATAAATTTATAGAAAATGCTGAATGATTAAAAAGGAATTTTCTTTTTAAATTCCGTCTCATTTATAGGGATGAGTACACAGCCTTTTTATATTGAAAAATTTAATGCAGTTTTATTAAAGGAATAAATGCTATTCTTTAGTCATACATATTAATAAATGACATACAACATACACACAAACACCATATGTATATTTGAGTTAATACTTAGGTCATTTAACAGGTAAGAAAGAGTGTCGTATACGTAGGAGTTATGACCTAGTGAGTATGTAGTTGTGTGAATGTTGCCCATTTAATTTGTGTGTGTGTGTAATACGGGGGAGGATAGGTCATGATGTGTTGGGGTGTATGTGTGTGTGTGCGCGAGTGTCTGTCTGTGACTCAGTTCATTGATTTCTTTTACACAGTATACAATACTACTATGATGACTAACCTGTCTCCAGGAAACCTTGCTCTGACTCATAATCTAACAATTTAAATCTTGTAAATAATATACATATATATATAATATACGTATAATATATCTACTTGTTAATTATCTTGTCACAATTATTTTCCTAGTTTCATTGATTATTGTGGATACATTTTTTTTTCTTTTTAACACTTTTATTTTCTTCCTCGTTAAAAAAGTATTATTTTTTTAAATTCTTATAAAGCATATATATACTTTTTATATACGAAACAATCGATTCCAATCAGATTTCTTATTCAGTGCGCAGAAAAATGTTTTGTATGATACTCTTCTGTATGTTAAGTTTGTGTGTTTTTTATTTTTTTCTTTCTCTTACTCCTAGTAAGAGGGAAGTATTGTAATCGTATCAAATTTTCGATATCGATTTTTCACCGGAAATATCCGTTTTGAGGTTCCCTGAGTGAAAAAAAGTGTTTTTTTTTTTTAGCAAATGGTCTATGTGTACGTGTATATATGTATGTGAACAGCGTAACTCAAAAACGAGAAACCGTAGAAAGTTGAAACTTGATATTCCGTTTAGATATCACCATGGGATCTGACAGTACTTTATCTGTCAACATTCCTCAAGCGGAAGTACCACTTTACTAATTTTTATTTTTTTACGTTTTGGCCTTTTTCTCAAAAACGGCTCAGACGATTTTCTTGAAACTTCTTATATAAACTACACATACAAAGACCTACAACTTTTATTAGAAATATTTCTTTGGGAAAATTCATTGAAGGGCACTTTTAGGGGAGGGATGGGGTTATGTTTTCATCTAAAGTGCTATCATAGTTGATTATATACAATTCTATCATCCAAACAAAATTAATTAGAAATAAATAGATGACCAAAATTCTGAGTTTCACCGGAAGAGATTCAAAATTAGTAAACTGGAAGTGCGCTTTGGCTAAACCGTTTTTTTTTTCCAGTTTTCTACAAATTTCATTAAATTTGGTGCATTAAACTATAAAATTTGTCAATTATAATTTTGAAAACTAGAGTAAGAGAAAGTTGTGTGAGTGTTTCATACCAGATATTTTTTTTTTATTTTTTATTTTTAAAGTTAATCTCTCATACATTAAAAATCGCAAAATGCTCTCAAGCATTCCCATCTGATATGTATGAACGTTTCCAGTAAAATCCATCAACCAAAACTGCGACTTACTAAATGCTTTTTGTTTTTTCTTTAATTTTTCGCGATTTTCACAAAAATGGCACCAGCGATTTTTTTTTTTTTTTTTTTTTTTTTGAATTGTATACTATCTACACACATAAATATCTATAATTATTTGAAACATTTTCCAGGAGTAATTAATTTTAATGTTTTTTTTTTTTGCGGGGGGGAGGACATTAGTGCTAGGCTCTTCTCAAAAGTACACAGTTTAATATAATGTAATGGTACTACAAACCTAAATAAATATTACAACACATTTAAAAAACATTGGTAGAATTTCAAATTTTTGAAGAAAATAGGTCAATCAAAAAAAAAAAAAATGCGTCTTCACAGAAAAGTATTTTTGTTTTTATATTTCGAAATTTTTTCGAAATAATTTCCGATTAATTTACCATTTTTCCGAAAAATTAAAAAACATTAATTTTAGATAGATCTGTAGAATATGTGGCGTCAAATTTCAAATGTTATAAGGGGGGGTTGGTTCAGTGTTATTGACCCTTTGTTTTGGACTATATATTTGTAATCACTTCCTGCCTGAGAAGGTAACATGTACCCTCCTCCTTCTTCTATATTTATCTTAGGGGCAAATGTGTAAATTTTTTTGGAAGTTTTAAAAAAATTGTCATTTTATATACAATATAATAAATTATTGTTATTAACAGCAATTAGGGAAGGGAATAAGGTAAGTGGTTAGCGTAATGGATTCTCATGCGGAGGAATTTATACGATATATGTGGTAGGATCATACATTGTACAGAAGTGATATTTTAGAGAAAAGCGTACTGCTACTTAACTGTTCACCCAGATCCCCCCCCCCAAATCAAATGTTATTGTGGAATATTTACTAGGAACTATACAACACTTACTAAAGATTGGGATTCAGGTGGAATGGGGTAATAAGAATGAGTTCTGAAACTTTCTAATGAACCTTGCATTTATTTCCGTCACTACACGTACAAGATTACATTGATAACCCGATTTCTGGTCTTCAACGAACAACGTTGAAGCTATGGATGCAAGAATGAGCCCTGCGAACCAGCTTCTTTCTATTCAACGGAGGACCATCTCTAGATGTGACAGATCCACAATGCACTAGAAATGAAGTGGTTGCTATATCTGACTGGCCGGCCACACAGTTTGAGTAAAAAGCTATCTAATGCAGCTATCAGATTCGACCGGTACTAAGTTCCTTAAATGAGTTTTCAAAAATTTAATATAAAGTATTTAAATAATAAATTGCAATGTGTTTCATGGAATTGGTCAGTGATGAAAATATTAAATCACCCCCAATTTAGTTGATGATCACAGCAATATGCGTAATATTGTAAAATGCTTCCTTGAGGTTGACAAGTCCTCAGCTAGTGAAACAAGAATGTTAAAGTAGATATTGGCAATTATAATAATAATCGCAGGAAGGGAAGGGAATAGCTAAATGGTTAGCAACAGCTGTGCTACCCTTAGATTTTTTTTTCTTCCTAGTAGCCTGTACAGCTCACTGGGCAGAGTGTTGTCTGTAACTAGAGAACAATGCTTGGAGGCTGGCAGTGCACTGAGAAGGGTCCGGGCGCTAATGACCATAGATGTTGACGCGCCTTAAATAAAAAAAATAAAAAAAATCAAACAGCAGTAATAGAAAATCGTATGAGTGTTTCACACAAGGTTTTTCCGAAATCCACTCTAATGACTTTCTTTAACGCTCATACAATAGTTAGACATATATAGTACTATTATTTATTTTTTCTAAAAAAAAAATTGATTCCTAGATGGATCTAGGAATCGGTAGTGACCTTGTTTATTCTCTGTAATGACGTATATGAAATTACGGTTTCTATCATCTAGTAGTGGTATTTAAGGATAGTCATACAAAACGAATGTGTGTTCTGTGGGTTCGATTTCCGGTCACAGCCTGGGATTTTATGTTTTGTTTATAATATGAGGAATTTAGTAGGGTATGTGCGCTATCTGCCTCTATCCACGACACCTGATCTGTAGTTGGACGTAAATATAATGTAAAGTAAAAAAAGGAAATTGCTTTACATAATTATTTAGTTACTAAACTTAAAGAATATTATTCAAACAAGAATTGACGGGGGTTGTAATAAAGAAAATGTCTAGGAAAATAAAATGGGCATTAAGCTAGTAAATTCGATTCAATGAT